>CM039587.1:11677831-11747706 GCA_022457205.1 Saccharum spontaneum
CGTCCGGTCAGTGTCCAGTGACTGCGCGGTTTTTCGGTTGTTTCTTCGGACGCGTGGCGCGTCCGGTCACAGGCCACCGGACGCGTCCGGTGGTCCAGGGAGCTTACTGGACTCCCACCGGACGCGATCACTGTGGCGTCCGGTCGGTTCTCCAGCGCGTCCGGTGGTTAGTTTGTTTTGCGCGACTCAGAGTTCACCGGCGCGTCCGGTGAGTCACGGGACCGGCGCGTCCGGTGGTGACCAGCGCGTCCGGTCGTTACGACCGGCGCGTCCGGTCAGTGTTTCGAAATTTAGCCGTTGCGGCACCGGCGCGTCCGGTCAGTTGGACCAGCGCGTCCGGTGAGCGCGACTGCTGCTGATTTCAGTTTCTAACGGCTATATTCGAAGGGGTACGTCTATATATACTCGTTGGCCGGCTCAAGGCTCTCGCTCTTGGACATTTGACATACTTGTGAGCACTTTGAGCTAAGCAACTCCCCTCCCACTCATCTCTCTTGCTTCTTTGCATATTCGAAGTGAGATTGAGTGATCCAAGTGCATTTGCATCGTGAGATAGCATCTAGTTGGCACTTGGTGGTTGATTTGCTGCGGGATTCTTGTTTCTCTTGGTGGTTGCCGCCACCTAGACGGTTTGGAGCAGCTTGGAGGCATTGGCAAGAGTTGGTGTTTGTTCTTGGCCACCTCCGGTGATTGTAAGGGGTTTGTGCCTACCTCGGCGGAGCGCCAAAGGCAACATTAGTGGATTGCTCGTGTCATTGCAACCTTTTTGCCATTTGGTAGGTTCTTGTGGTGCCTTTTGAGAGGCTCGGTGTGAGACCGATTAGCCACCGAACCACGTGGTGAAGAGGGACACAACGGGGACTAGCGTGCCGGCAAGCACGTGAACCTCGGGATAATTCTTCGTGTCATCACTTTCATATTGTGATTGATTGATCCCGGTGTTCGGTTATCTTGGTATTCATTGTTAATCATATTGGTTGGCTCAATACTTCGCCCCTCGGTGATACCCTCCTAACCCTCACTTGTATTACTTTCTTAGTTATCTTTGCTAGCTAGTTAGCTTTGCTAGAGTAGCTCTTTTGTGTAGCTTGCTAGTTGTTGTTGTAGTTACCTTCTCGGTTTAACTTGTGCGGTTGAGTGCCCATATACTAGAATTGTGAATTGGATAGGTGGCTTGCAAACACCCCGTAGGCTAAGCAAAACTCGCATCTCGCTATTTGTTATATTGATAAACTTGTTTAGCTTGTCTTTGTAGAAAGTTTTAAAAGGCTATTCACCCCCCCTCTAGCCATCTAGACCTTTCAAGTGGTATCGGAGCCGTGGTCACCGTTTGCAAGGCTTAACAACCTCGGTGCAAGATGGCTCAAGTTATGTTCAATCATGTTAATGGCAAGCCTCCATTCTTTGATGGTGTCTCTTCCTTTGATCATTGGAAAAGGAAGATGAAGCAATATCTAGGCAATATACATGAGAAGGTTTGGGATGTGACCAATGAAGGATACATTATTCTTGATGAAGAAAATCTCACTCCAAATGACCGTATCAACAAACAATGCAACACGGGCGGCACTTGACACAATCTACCGTGCCATTGATGACAAAGTATTTGAGCAAATCAAAGATCTTGAAAAGGCAAATGAGCTTTGGATAAGGCTTGAAGAAACATATGAAGGCACTTCAACGGTAAAAAGTGCCAAGCTATATATGCTCAAGGACAAGTTCTCCACTTTCAAGATGAAGGATGATGAATCCATCCCGGAGATGTTCTATAGGCTCCAAGTCATTGTCAATGATCTCAAGGGGCTTGGAGAGAAGGTTGAGGACAAGGACTTCTCACACAAGTTCTTGATGTGCTTACCCAAGAAGTTTGCCACCTTGAGAAGAATGATCTTTAGAGAGGGATTGGACAAGGTCAAACCAACCAATGTGCTTGGAGATATAATGACCGATGCTCAATACAATGATGATGAAGATGAGGTAGAAGAGAAGAAGGAGACCAAGGTCAAGCAAGAGAAGCACATTGCATTCAAGGCTTCATCTTCTAAGGGCAAGAGCAAGGTGGAGAGTGATGATGATGATCCATTCGATGATGAGACCATGGCCCTCCTAGTGCACAAGATGGGGAGGTTCATGAAGAAGAAAGGATATGGGGCAAGGAAGAGAAGGGATTTCATGAAGGCAAAGGAGGTGCTTTGCTACAATTGCAATAGCCCCGATCATATAGTGGCAAAGTGCCCCTATGAAGATAAAAGATATCATGATGGGGAGTTGAAGTTGAAGAAGAACAAGAAGGACAAGAAGGAGAAGAAAGAGAAGAAGAGCTTCACTATCAACAAGAAGAAGAAGGGTGGTGGTTATGTGGTCACTTGGGATAGTGACAACTCCGATAATGATGATGATGAAAGCTCTAGTGATGATGAGAGGACCACTCGACGAGCCATTGCAAACATCGCTCTCTCCAACAAGTCATCCATCTTCGACACTACATCGACATGCCTTATGGCCAAGCCTACCAAGGTAAAATATGATGATAGTGATGATGATTCTTGTGCTAGTGATGATTGTAGGAGTGATGATGAGGAGGATGAGGACTACTCCAAGGATGATCTATTGGGCATAATAGATCAAATGAGCAAAGGCTACAAGAGGACAACCAAAAAATACAAAATCTTGGAACAAGAGCTCATTGCCAAGAGCAATGAAAATGATGCCTTGATGGAGGAGCTTGTTGCTCTCAAAAAGAGTAAGGAGTGCAAAGGAATTGAACAAGAGCTTAAAGCTCTTAGGAAATCCTTTGATGAGCTAGAGGCCTCTCGTGAGTGTCTAAAGGAAGACCACGAGGACCTTGAAGTTGCTCACACTAGGCTTAAGGAAGCCCACTCCTCTCTACTTGAGCTCATCAAGGAGAAGGACCTCAAGTTGGAGAAGCTCATGAAGGAAGCTAAGGAGGAGCAAGTGATTATCACTTGTGATATTGGACTAACATGTGATATTATTGATGATTCTTTATATGTTGGTCCTACTAATGCTTCATGTAGCTCATCATCATCCACCACAACCAACTCTACCTCTACTACTAGTGATTCATCACTTGTGGTTGAGAATGAGACTCTCAAGAGAGAGGTGGGTGATCTCACCCGCGCATTAGGCAATGCCTATGGTGGGGATGCCCGCTTGCTAAAATGCTTGGGTAGCCAAAGGTTCTCTCTTAACAAAGAGGGTTTGGGCTATACTCCCAAGAAGGGCAAGGCGGCCTTTGCTACTCCAAAGTCTCGCTTTGTGAAGAGCAATGGTCGTTATTGCAATAGATGCAAGCAAGTTGGGCATCTAGAGATTAATTGTAATAAAATGAACAAGAACAACAACAAGTCTCATGCTAAAATGGATTACATTCCTTTCGATTCTTGTTACGTGCTTACCAAGGGTGTGAAAGGTGTGCATGCTAAGTTTGTCGGTACACCAATTGTGGGTCCAAAGAAGGCCATTTGGGTACCAAAGAGCTTAGTTACTAACCTCCAAGGACCCAAACAAGTATGGGTACCTAAGAAACATTAATTTATTTTGTAGGTAAATTACAAGGCCGGAGGAAGGCATTGGGTGCTTGATAGTGGGTGCTCTCAACATATGACCGGTGATTCAAGAATGTTCAACTCTCTCAAATCAAATGATAGTGGCATTGATAGTATCACATTTGGTGATAATAGCAAGGGTGATGTGAAGGCTCTTGGAAGGATTGCAATCTCAAATGATCATAGCATTTCCAATGTGCTCTTAGTTGAAAAGTTGAATTTCAATCTTCTCTCGGTTGCTCAATTGTGTGATCTCGGTTTCAAGTGCATATTTGGTGTTGATGATGTGGAGATAATTAGTGTTGATGGCTCTAATTTGATCTTCAAAGGCTTTAGATATGAGAATCTATACTTGGTTGATTTCAATGCTAGTGACACTCAACTCTCAACATGCTTGCTCACCAAATCAAGTATGGGTTGGTTATGGCATAGAAGACTTGGTCATGTTGGCATGAAGCAATTGAACAAGTTAGTGAAGCATGACTTAGTTAGAGGCTTGAAGGATGTCACATTTGAGAAAGATAAGCTATGTAGTGCATGTCAAGCCGGAAAGCAAGTAGGCAACACTCATCCATTGAAAAGCATCATGAGTACTTCCAAGGCTTTTGAGTTGTTGCACATGGATCTATTTGGACCAACTACATACACAAGCATTGGTGGCAACAAGTATGGGTTTGTGATTGTGGATGATTTCACTAGATACACATGGGTATTCTTTCTTGGGGACAAGAGTGATGTATTTGACATATTCAAGAAGTTCATCAAGAGAGTGCAAAATGAGTTTGAGACCACAATCAAGAAAGTGAGAAGTGACAATGGAAGTGAGTTTAGAAATACAAGAATTGATGAGCTATGTGAGGAGCTTGGAATCAAACATCAATTCTCGGCCAAGTATACACCTCAATCAAATGGCCTAGTTGAAAGGAAGAATAGAACTTTGATTGATATGGCAAGATCAATGTTAAATGAGTATAATGTGAGTCATTCATTTTGGGCCGAAGCAATCAACACGGCTTGTTTCTATAGCAACCGCCTCTATTGCCACAAGTTTCTAGAGAAGACACCATATGAGATCCTAAATGGAAGAAAGCCCAACATTGCATACTTTCGGGTATTTGGTTGCAAATGCTATATCTTGAAGAAGGGCACTAGATTGAGCAAGTTTGAAAAGAAATGTGATGAAGGATTCTTACTTGGTTACTCCACTACTAGCAAAGCTTATAGAGTTTGGAATTTGGCTAGTGGCTTACTTGAGGAAGTTCATGATGTTGAGTTTGATGAAACAAATGGCTCTCAAGATGAAGAAAATAACTTGGATGATGTGAGAGGAACTCAATTGACCAATGCTATGAAAGAAATGGATATTGGTGATATTAGGCCAAAGCAAGTGATTGATGTGGATGACAACAAAGATCAAGTGCTCCAAAGTCCAATTACACAAGCTAGTGGGTCTCTAATGCAAAATCAAGCTAGTACATCATCTCAAGTGCAACAAGATCAACAAGTGGCTAGTTCATCATCTCCAACTCATGATCAACATCAACATCCAAGCAATCAAGTGCAAGTGCTTCAACCAACCAACATTGCTAGAGATCATCCATTAGATTCCATCATTGGTGACATACAAAGGGGAGTTCAAACTAGATCAAGATTGGCATCATTTTGTGCTCACTCTTCTTTTGTGTCAATGGAAGAACCCAAGGACATTGATAAAGCATTGAGAGATCCGGATTGGGTAAATGCAATGCATGAAGAACTCAACAACTTCAAGAGAAATGAAGTATGGGAACTAGTTGAAAGGCCTAAGAATCATAATGTCATTGGAACAAGATGGGTCTTTCGCAACAAGCAAGATCAAGATGGAATAGTAGTAAGGAACAAAGCAAGACTAGTGGCTCAAGGTTACACACAAATAGAGGGTCTTGACTTTGGTGAAACTTATGCCCCGGTTGCAAGATTGGAAGCAATTAGGATCTTACTTGCCTATGCTTGTGCTCACAATATCAAGCTATATCAAATGGATGTGAAGAGTGCATTTCTAAATGGGTACATTCAAGAGGAGGTGTATGTGAAGCAACCTCCCGGCTTTGAAGATGACAAGAAACCCAACCATGTATACAAGCTAAGGAAAGCTTTGTATGGATTGAAGCAAGCACCTAGAGCATGGTATGAAAGATTGAGGGACTTCTTGCTATCTAAAGGATTTGTCATGGGCAAAGTTGATACAACACTATTCACCAAGAAGATTGGGAAAGACTTGTTTGTGTTGCAAATATATGTTGATGATATCATCTTCGGTTCAACCAATCAAGATTATTGTGATGAGTTTGGGAAAATGATGGCAAAGGAATTTGAAATGTCAATGATCGGTGAACTTAGTTTCTTTCTTGGACTTCAAATCAAACAAATGAAGGAAGGAACATTTGTGAGCCAAACCAAGTACATCAAAGATATGCTCAAAAAGTTTGGCATGGAAGATGCAAAGGGCATTACAACTCCAATGGGCACTAGTGGAAGTTTGGATAGTGACAAGAGTGGCAACATGGTGGATCAAAAGCTATATAGATCAATGATTGGTAGTCTACTCTATGTGACGGCATCAAGGCCCGATGTGATGTTTAGTGTATGTATGTGTGCAAGATTTCAAGCCTCACCAAGAGAAAGTCATTTGAAGGCAACAAAGAGAATATTGAGGTATTTGAAGCATACACAAGATGTTGGATTATGGTATCCCAAAGGTGCAAGCTTTGAGCTAGTTGGATATTCGGATTCCGACTATGCCGGTGACAAAGTGGAGAGAAAGAGCACTTCCGGGACTTGTCAATTGTTGGGAAGATCACTTGTCTCATGGTCATCCAAGAAGCAAAATAGCATTGCACTATCTACCGCCGAAGCCGAATACATCGCCGCGGGTAGTTGTTGTGCACAAATCTTGTGGATGAAGGCAACATTGAAGGATTTTGGAATCAATTTCAAGAATGTGCCATTGCTATGTGATAATGAAAGTGCCGTAAAGCTAACCAACAATCCGGTTCAACATCAAAGAACAAAGCATATTGATGTTCGTCATCATTTCATTAGAAATCACCAACAAAAGGGTGACATTGCTATTGAGAGTGTGGGCACCGAAGATCAACTAGCCGATCTATTCACCAAGCCACTTGATGAGAAGAGATTTCACAAGCTAAAGAATGAGTTGAACATAATTGACTTCTCCAACATGAGTTGATGCACCCCATATATGACATGCCTCTCCTTCGAGCCCCAAGGTACAATTGGTTGACATATCATACATTCTATGCTAAGGACTTGTTTAAGTGCATTTAGTCATAATTTACATGTTCTAGGCTCATTCATGAAAATCAAATGACTTTGAAGTTTATATGGTGCCACTATTGTTTCCATGACTTGTATGATCTAGTGGTAGCATATAACTTGTTTGAGTAGCTTGTGATCCGAAGTGTTTAATCTAGATCACTTGTCTAAATATTTGCTTCAACATGGTGCATGATAACCCTTCTAGTGAGGTGTGAAGAAGCTTGCCCTTGGATCAAACCGAAGCATTTTATTTATGCAAGCAATCTAGGTTGAATCACAAACTTGATCCTCACCCCATAATTCAACATGATAATCTATCTAAAATTGGTCCCTTGTGGTCATTGGTGCCAAAGGGGGAGAAAAAGTTGTTCACAAAGATAGCACTCAAAAGGGGAGAAGCACAAAGGGGGAGACAAATGTTGTTCACAAAAATAGATTCTAAAAGGGGAGAATTGATAAAGGAAGGGGATCAACTAAAATTTTTGAACACACAAGTAGGGGGAGCAAGCTCTTAAACATGAATGTTGCATTTCTTTGTGCACTTCATATGTATGATGCATAGTCATGCATTTCTTTTTCTCCGATACATTGCTTGTGTGGTGTTTTGCTAGTATACAATTGAATGGTGTATTGAAGTACTAGCATGAATAGGAAGTAGTTAGATTTTTCTTGCTTCATATCTTTCTAAGTGGTACTAGAACCTTGCTTATAATATTGATCTCACGAGGTTTCTAGTTATGTTTGTGCTTTTCCAAGTGATATCTAACTACACAAGGTGCTAAGATGGTGTTTATCGCTACTCCGATGGTATCACGCTTCAAAGGTCTATAATCTAAAACACTTAGCACCTATTGGTAGTCAATGCTCCTAATCTTTCCTATCTAACATGTATGCTTCCAAAATCCAAACATATAGCATACATGTAGGGGGAGCCATTGCTATCAATTTGAATTCATGTTCACTTGTCCATAATTCTTACACATGGTAATATACTTGGACAATGTGACATGGGTTCAATCTAAATTTTATCATAATATCTTTGTGAAAGGGTTGTCACCAATTACCAACAAGGGGGAGATTGAAAGCTCTATGTTTGGTGTTGGTAATTAGTGACAATGCCTAAGTACTAATCCTATGTCTAAGTTGTATGTAACATATGAGGATTAGTACACTCCAAGGTTGGTGGCAAGATGGACATGGTGATCATGATGGCCACACTTGGATTTGGACGCAACCCTACGCGATCAAGGCAAAGGTATATGCTTAAGGGTTGTGTTTTAGTAACCAAGACACCTAGTGGGTGTGGTTACATTATAGGATAGATAGCCGTACTATAAAGAGGGGAATGACGCGGCTATTGAACTCCTAAGTGCCCCTAGATGTGCATTTCATGATCATATGCATTTGGATAGAACTAATAACGCCTCGAAAAAAATGATTGTGAAAATGCTAACACATTCGCACATGACATGATCACTTGGTGGTGTTAGCACGTTTGTGACGGCGTTGGAGTTTGAGCGGTAGAGAGGGTTTGGGGGTCCTCTCTCCCTCCCGCCGAGCGTGCGAGCGCGGGATTCAGGCGATTTCGGGGAAATGAAATGCCTATTTTCCACTACGCCGGAAGTCGGAAATCGAACGGAGGTCACAGTGGCACCGGACGCTGCACCGGACGCTGCACCGGACGCTGCACCGGACGCGGTCACTGTGCGACCGGCGCGTCCGGTCAGTGTCCAGTGACTGCGCGGTTTTTCGGTTGTTTCTTCGGACGCGTGGCGCGTCCGGTCACAGGCCACCGGACGCGTCCGGTGGTCCAGGGAGCTTACTGGACTCCCACCGGACGCGATCACTGTGGCGTCCGGTCGGTTCTCCAGCGCGTCCGGTGGTTAGTTTGTTTTGCGCGACTCAGAGTTCACCGGCGCGTCCGGTGAGTCACGGGACCGGCGCGTCCGGTGGTGACCAGCGCGTCCGGTCGTTACGACCGGCGCGTCCGGTCAGTGTTTCGAAATTTAGCCGTTGCGGCACCGGCGCGTCCGGTCAGTTGGACCAGCGCGTCCGGTGAGCGCGACTGCTGCTGATTTCAGTTTCTAACGGCTATATTCGAAGGGGTACGTCTATATATACTCGTTGGCCGGCTCAAGGCTCTCGCTCTTGGACATTTGACATACTTGTGAGCACTTTGAGCTAAGCAACTCCCCTCCCACTCATCTCTCTTGCTTCTTTGCATATTCGAAGTGAGATTGAGTGATCCAAGTGCATTTGCATCGTGAGATAGCATCTAGTTGGCACTTGGTGGTTGATTTGCTGCGGGATTCTTGTTTCTCTTGGTGGTTGCCGCCACCTAGACGGTTTGGAGCAGCTTGGAGGCATTGGCAAGAGTTGGTGTTTGTTCTTGGCCACCTCCGGTGATTGTAAGGGGTTTGTGCCTACCTCGGCGGAGCGCCAAAGGCAACATTAGTGGATTGCTCGTGTCATTGCAACCTTTTTGCCATTTGGTAGGTTCTTGTGGTGCCTTTTGAGAGGCTCGGTGTGAGACCGATTAGCCACCGAACCACGTGGTGAAGAGGGACACAACGGGGACTAGCGTGCCGGCAAGCACGTGAACCTCGGGATAATTCTTCGTGTCATCACTTTCATATTGTGATTGATTGATCCCGGTGTTCGGTTATCTTGGTATTCATTGTTAATCATATTGGTTGGCTCAATACTTCGCCCCTCGGTGATACCCTCCTAACCCTCACTTGTATTACTTTCTTAGTTATCTTTGCTAGCTAGTTAGCTTTGCTAGAGTAGCTCTTTTGTGTAGCTTGCTAGTTGTTGTTGTAGTTACCTTCTCGGTTTAACTTGTGCGGTTGAGTGCCCATATACTAGAATTGTGAATTGGATAGGTGGCTTGCAAACACCCCGTAGGCTAAGCAAAACTCGCATCTCGCTATTTGTTATATTGATAAACTTGTTTAGCTTGTCTTTGTAGAAAGTTTTAAAAGGCTATTCACCCCCCCTCTAGCCATCTAGACCTTTCAACTGTGTCACTTGTTTTATTAAGCAACTTAGGAGAATTTTTAAATTTAGTCAATGAGTCATTACCCGATAAAACTAACGTGTCGCTTAAATTTTGAACTGTAGATCAAGATCTTCTACTGTCTCACCTCATATTTCCCTGCATCTCAAGAGCATGGATCATGTTAGTCTTAATTTAAAGACGAGAGAATGCAAATGGGATAGAAGTTTTTGAAACCTAATCACTAAACTCCGACCACTGTGTTGTACAATCTCAATGTAATACTATTATTACGATATTGCCCATGAGACATACTCCCTCTACCTGCAAAAGGATGTAATTTCCACTGTTCGAGGACTCAAATAATATAACATTTAATCAAAGTTATATAAAGTACACTACATTTATAATACAAAATAAGTATTATTAAATTAATTATGAAATACATTATTTTAGTCAACCTAATAGTTGGAGGCACAAATATTAATACTATTCACTTTAAACTTGTTAAAAAAATTAATCTAGTTTGATTTGAACAAAACTTATAGCTCGTAGATAAAGGGAGTAGATAACGGCCCTGTTCTGCTGGTCATATTTCGACTTGTTTCAGCTTGTTTCAGCTTATTCTCTCTCACAAAACACTATTGATTCAGCCGAAACCAGCCGGCTTTTCGACCAGCCGAACCAGCCCAACATGGTGGCAATTGGCATCACCCGATAGTGGAGGGCTTATATAAAAAAATCGTTGTTTCGGTTATTTTTATATGTATTTTTAAAATAAAGTCGTAACGTTAGTACGTGCACTATACTAGTAAATAAATAATAATCAATCAAATAATAGACGCCGCATGACGAGGAAAAGAAAAACAACTCGGCAGGTTAGCTGGCGCTGGCCATGGCGTCGACAGAAAAGCGAGAAGAGAAAAAAACCGAGCTATAGATGCAAGGAGCAGCCGCCGCCGCGAGAGCGGGGCAGGGCACACCTAGGCCATGGAATCAAACTTTGCAGAGTAAGTGTCACGTTATACTGTAGTAATTTTATTTTATTTGGTAATAATTGTTCAAATATTGATTAATTATGCTTAAAATGTTCGTCTCGTAAAGTACAATAAAATTGTACAATTAATTTTTTATTTCATCTATATTTAGTACTCCATATATATGCTGATACTTTGATGTAACGGGGAATAAGAATTCTATACAGTGAATTTGGTGGCCAGCTCTGGAATCTAAAAGGGCCTAGATCACAGGCCGCAAAACCGCCTCCCGTAAACCAGCGATATTTCCTGGCGCGGCCCCACTACGTCCTCGTCCTTCCTCTTCTTCGCTTCCTCTTTGCTTTCCCCCTCATATATTCCCCTTTCCCCAAAATCTAAATAAAATCCCCCACCCAAAAACCCACGAAGCCAGAGCAGCAAGTCACCCTCCCCTCCTCGCCCGCTCGCTTCCCTCATGGAGCCGCTGCCGTCGGCGACGGCCGCCGGCGTGGGGGGGCCCGGCCCTGGGCCCGGGTACCCCGAGTCCACGGAGTCTTCTCCACGCAGCCGGGGTGGGGATTCGTGGGACGAGCCCTTCCCGTCCTCCGCGGCGGCGGCGGCGGCGGCTGCCGGCGGCGGGGGCCGGCTCCGCCTGATGTGCAGCTTCGGGGGCCGGATCGTCCCGCGCCCGACCGACAAGTCGCTCTGCTACCTGGGCGGGGAGACCCGGATCGTGGCCGTGGACCGGCACGCGTCGCTCGCCGACGTCCACGCGCGCCTCTCGCGGTCGCTGCTGGGCGGCCACCCCTTCACGCTCAAGTATCAGCTGCCCAACGAGGACCTCGACTCCCTCATCTCCGTCTCTACGGACGAGGACCTCGACAACCTCGTCGACGAGTACGACCGCATCGCTGCGACCTCCTCCGGCGGGGGATCCTCGCGCACCTCCCGGATCCGCCTCTTCCTCTTCCCCGCCAAGCCCGAGTCCTCGTCCTCGCTCGGCTCCCTCCTCGACGACTCTTCAAAGTCCGAGAACTGGTTCGTCGACGCCCTCAACAGCGCCATCTCCGGCTCCCTCGACGGCATCCCGAGGGGGATCTCCACCGATTCAGCTTCCGTCAACTGTCTTCTCGGCCTCGAGGACGACTCCTCCGTGCACTCCCGCAGCGGCGTGACCAACTCGGCTCCCACGGAGGACCAGCGCGCCAGCCAGCCGAAGCTCCCGGCGGGCGCCACCGCCGTCGCTGCCGCCGCCGGTGCCGGGAGGCACCCGCACGACGTCCAGTCCGTGCCAGACTCGCCGATGCTGGATAAGAACTCCTCGTTCGGGTCTACCTCCTCTGCCCCCTCGCTATCGAATCTTCCGCCTATACGCGTGCGGCCGGAGGACCGCCCGTCGGACCCCCGCATCATGCAACCTACCGCCGTGGAGGATCACTTCGCGCAGATGGGGATCTCCGAGCAGCAGCTGCCGCCATACATACAACCTCAACAGCAGGTGCCGATCCCTGCCATGACCGGCATGTCTCCCTCTGAGGCGTCCAGCCGAGTGTTCTCTGACGATGATAAGTCCGATCACGGTGGCGGAGGTCGGAAACCACAACCTCTCAAGCAAGAGGTTCCGCCGGTTGTTGATCCCACCAATAGGTAAGTTGACATGACCAATTTCATATAACGTACATATTGTTAGACCTTGATTATCCACTACCTGAGAGACTGCTTTCCTTATGAGTTAGTAGGATGAAACCTTATGCGGGACTATATGTTTGATCAATTGCAGAGCCGTCTACTATAATGATAGATCTCCTCCGGCCGACTTGAAACGAGACATGCCGGTGGGAACGGAAGCTGCCAGCTACCGCCTCCCTGTATCAGCTCCAGACGCTGCTGCGGCTGCCGGCCAAACACAGGTCCCACCTGGATATGTCCTTACCCAGATGCATGCGCCTCAGCCACCGCAGCAACATCCACCGCAGCAGCAGCAGCAGCAGCAGCAACCACAACAACCAGCTCCTCAGCAGATTGTTTCCGCTGGAAATCAGCATTTCATCCACAACCCTGCCACTGGCACCTTCATTCCAATCCAGTCCTATTACCACCATCCTGTTCCTCAGCAGGCACCCCAGACTGTGCCGAGGCCGCAACAGGGACCTACATTCGACCCAAATACGGGGATGTATTACCTTCCTATGCAGCAGAATGCACATCAGCCATATAGCATGCCTCCTGGTGCACAAGTCACTTTGCCACCTCCGACCCTTGTTGACACAACGCCAAAGCCGACCGTGCCAATCCCTCAGATGGCTGTAAGGCCTGAAATGCAACAACCTGGTGTTTATCGAACAACAGCTGCCGCTACGCCTGCTCCAGCACCTAATGCAGCACCTGGATATGCTGGGATGGCATACCACCATGTCATTCAATCGCACCACCACCCTTCACCGCAGCCTGTCGCAAACATGGGTGGCAACTTTGGATATGAGTATGCTGATCCTACGCGCCCACAAGTCTACTACTCACATGCAGCTGCACCTCCAACATTGCCACCTCAGTATCAGCCCATTGTCTCTCCTGATGCTGGACAGGCTGAAAAGCATTAAGCAGAACCGTGCCTCAGATTTGAGGATTGGTGAATTCGGGTATGTTTCAAATTCTACAGGCGTAGTTATCCATCTGTTATCGTTATTGTTGCTATCCCATGTTACATGAGTCTGCGGCAAAGAGTGGAAGATGTTGCTATGCACTTGGGATCGAAACAAGTATGCATCCAAGGATGGGTTCAAAATAGGATTTTAATTGGATGGTTCTTGTGTTGGTGAGACAGAGAAGGGTGACCATGTTGGATTAGATGGGGGAGTGAAGTGTTGGATGCCTGTTGCAATTGGTCTTTTTTCTTCTTATTTTGAATAAAATATATAGTGTCCAAAAGAACCTGGTGAAAACGAAGAACTCATCATTTGTGTAGCCCTCTGTATATTTGATCTCATGGATGTCATTCAGGTTGAGGTGCAGATAAGTGTGTTACTAGCTTGCTTGTAGAAACCTTATTCGAGTTAAATATATACATCAGTCCGGTTTTGTACTTTTGATATTGATGTTGATATGTTTCTTTTGGTTTAATACATTGACTTGATTTTTCTTGCTACTTGGTCGCTCTGGTTGCGTGTGCCTCTCAATTTTCTTCAAAGCACACAGACAATCTCGCTTTGAACTTTAGCAGAGCCCTTCTCTAAATCTGATGCTATATGTCGTTTTCATGGGGTGTTTAGTTCCAGAGCAAACCAGCAAGAACGTTTTATGTTTATAAAACCACCCTGTTGTATCTTTCTTTACTTTTGATAGTGCCCGCGCCAAGTATAGATTCAAACCCACAAATTTGGGTTTTCTTTTTCTGGATATCTGGGATTATCGTTTCACAAATTCATCTGAAGTGAAGTGGAGATCTTGTAGCATCATTGAAAGATAGATGTAGATGGACAAACTCAAGTCAAATGGGCCCTATATCTGAATCTCATTTGGAGGGAGTGCACCCAAAGGACGTCTCATCAGCACTCCGAATTCAGTCAGGGTCTGCAACGTTTTTTACAGATCTTCGTGAAATCAGTCGTTACTTTTTTTTATTAAAACATGGCAAGGAGCCCTGATGATGCGGATAATTTCTGATGGGAAGGGAGGCCACTGGGGTAGGTGCGGTGCGCGGTCCTCTTCTGAAGATCCTTTGTTATGCGGTGCTAATGATGTGATCTGCCACTGGCTGGCTGGGATCGTATTCCTCGCCGAGAGACATCCAGCGCCTCTTTACCATCCCCGAGAGGCCGAGAGAGAGAGCCCCCAAGCCGATCGCTTCGGCCAAGGGCCAACGAAGAAGTGGCACTTTCTTTTGGCATTCATGGCGCCAACGCCAAGCTAAGGGATCGATCTCATGATCGCTCTCCTCGGCCGTCGCTTTACGGCTGTGCACCCCATCCCCATGTACTGTAGGGCGAGCGAGCTTCCATTGCCGCGTACAGAATATAAGTCCAGTGGTGCATGAATAAACAAACAGATTGCAAGAAGGACGTTATATAATGGCCTTTACGGCATTGCGCTAGCACTGCTTTACGCCTTTCCTTGTACTGCTAGGACTATCTTGAAGGGTCTTGAGAGCCTGGCTATCACGTTCGTGAGCACTAATCAGCCAGCCCAACTTTCCTTTCTTGTTCCATCTTTTGTGGCTTCATTATTTGGGCGCATGGCACGGCCAACGCTCTACGTGACCTGAGTCATCCGATGGGGGGTCATATCAGTGCTACGCTGATCGCATGGCGCGCTGTCATTGGTCCAGCGACATAGTACGGTGGTGACTGATGATGCGACTGCCAAACATGGAGGGTTATTACTGTAAACATGGAGAAGATCTGATACTGGATCCGGTGTCGGAATGCAGGTGTCGGTAGCCGGTGGCCTGATACTCACAAACACGGGGGATCGGCGCCGCTGGCGCCGGCCGGCCCGCATTCGAGCTGACCCAGCGGCAGCGGGGGCGGTCCGCTGTCGCACTCGCACCGCACGTGGGGCCGGCGGGTCCTGAGTCCTGACCGATCAGGTGTGTGCTGTGGTGATTCGCTGACGCGTCCACCACTCCACCCGCGTGGGCGTGGCACTGGCACATGCCCGCCCGCTGCTAGGCGCCACGGCCCGTTCGCCCATGTCGCCGACGACGCCGAGCCGCGCGCCGTCCCTCTCCCTCCCTCCCTCCCTCTGCTGCAAGATACAGGAAGCGAACGTGGGGGCGCGTGACCGTGACTCGGCGGTCGGCGGGCCTCGTCAGGCCCGCTGCATCTGCCTCGGGAGGGACACGAGGGCTGTGCTGAATCAGTGAGTTGTGAGACGGGGAAACAGGGGACAGGCCCGAGTCGCAGTCGCAGAGATCGCCCGAGAGCAGAAGCGGGGCCGGGCGGCGTGCCCCCTCCGGTTGGTGATCGCCCTCCGAGGCCGGGATTTCGTACTCGACCTCGAGTCGGAAAGCGGGCGTGGTGACTGCTCCTACTCCTAGGTTCGTTTGACCCGTCCGTCCGGCTCTGGAGGATGCGCCCGCCACCCTTTTAATTTGTGGATCATCTTTCCTTTCCCTTGGCGCCCCGTCGAACATCATCAGTTCTCGGAACAGGTACATACATTGTTGCCCCAGAGTCCGGCTTCCGGAGGAGCATCAGAACGCGACGTGCCTGTCGCCGGATATTAGCGGGTGAGAGAACTACGTGTACTAGGACCAGCAATTGCATTTGCGCTCCACATTGGAGACACGTTGCGTTGCGTCCCGTGCGCAGGCAAAGGCGTATATACTGTACTCCTCAAGTCCTGATCGTCTCTCCTCCTCGGATCCCTCCACCTCGTCATCTTTACCAGAGGGCAGAGGACGGACGGCAACGAGCCAAGCGTGCCGTGCCTCCGAAAAGGGCTCGGCGCGTCCGTGGTCTTCCCGTCCAATTCACGTTCCCCTCCCCTCCCTTTGCGCGCGCGCGAGCATCATATCATGGCATCGTGCTGCGGCGGACCACTCCACCACGGCGCACGCAGCCGCCGTGCAGTGCTGCCGGCTGCGCTTCCATTGTTTTCCCCCCTTTTTTGACCGCTTGGTTGCCTGCATGCCCGCCGGCCGCCGCGCGCCAAGGCCAAACGAAGCACAAAAACCCAAAAAGGCTGGGGTCCCTGGGCAGGTAGGACACGACACGACGTGATGCCGGGCCGCCGTACGTGCGTGCTCACCTCGCGCCAGGCGCAATACTGTGTGCTCCACTGCTCCTCCTCTTGCCCGGCCCCGGAAAACCACCGGCACACGCATACCCCACTACAGATTCTATGGATGGATGGATGGATGCTTGATGATTAGACCGACTGCACTGGGACACGCCAAATGATCCTGGAGGACCGATTCAGCGGATGAGAGCCCCGCAGCGGCGTCCGCTATCGTTTTCGCGGATCCTCTATCCTCGGCATCGTCCGCCAAATTCCCAGGGATCCAGGGCCTCCGCTAAAGGACGGCCAGGTCCCACCTCCGCGTGGAGAAGGCTGCCGGGGAGAAGGCCGCGGGGAGGAGAAGCCATGGCAACGGAGCAGCGTGGAGGAGGAGCTCCGCCATGGACGCCGTCGTGGGAGCTCCTCCAGCCGAGCTCGAGGAGGAGGAGGGGGGAGCGCCGGGGCCGCGCCGTCCTCGCCTCGCGCCCGGAGCCGGAGCTCCGTCCGCCGGGGAGCGCCGGGGCCGCGCCATCCTCGCCTCGCGCCTGGAGCCCGAGCTCCGTCCGCCGGGGAGCGCCGGGGCCGCGCCGTCCTCGCCTCGCGCCGGGAGCCGGAGGAGGCGGCCGTCGGCATGCCCACGCGCGGCTCGCCCGCGGCCGGATCTGGATCCGCCCGCGCCGCCGTCGGGATCCCCGCCGTTGGGAGCCGCGCGCCCGCCCGCACTTGAGCCGGCCGGGGAAGCGTCGGGGAGGGAGGGCCGGGGAGGGAGGGGAGGGGCGCGGCGACCACCGGGGAGGGAGGGCTGGGGAGGGAGCGGCGCTCGGGAGGGAGGAAGGGAGAGAGAGAATGAGAGGGGAGGCGGCCGACGGTTTTATTATTAAAGAAAACTGACAGGTGGGTCCCGCAGCGGATAGAGGATGATATAGAGTATGGATGGATGCGGGAGAAATTGATATAGAGGATGAAATCTCGATGACCAGGACGGAATATTCCTTTTAGAGGATGAATTTAGAGTACGACGAGTGCGGACAGCCTTATGGTGCATCTTTGGTCAATGATTAGCGACGGCCCTGTTTAGTGCCAAGATAGACCCGCGGAGGAGATGATGGCCTCGTTCGGCTGGCTGGCTCCCAGCCAGCGAGCATTGCTTTTCTCTCACACCAATTCAGCACCAGCCACCAGCCACCAGTCAGCCTACAGTATTTTTCTCTCACAACAAATCAGCACCAGCCACCAGCCACCCGAACGAGGCCCATATGTCACGATTGTGTTTGTGTATCGGTCACGGAAGGGGGACCTCAGCAGCCTGAGGGAGGCAGGCCCACCCACACCCACTACGTGTTCGCTGTCCTTCAGTTTTTTTCATTTCATTTGAGCGCACGTCGACGGTTTCGGCGACCAACCCCTCGTAAGTTGATAGGCTGTGGTCTTGTGGATTATTGTTAGTTATCTATCCTAAACTGGCTTGTACAACGAATCAGATAAGACCGATGGAAGCAACGAAACTCTCTCTTTAAACAAGGCCTCGTTTACATGCCAAAGTTTGGGGGGCAAATTTTGTACAGTAAACATCGCGTCACATTGTAGCAATTTTGTTTTTATTTGGTAATAATTGTCCAAACACTGATTAATTAGGCTTAAAATGTTCGTCTCGCAAAGTAGAACAAAACTATATAATTAGGTTTTTATTTCATCTATATTTAGTACTCCATATATATGTGACAACATTTTAATATGATGAGAATAGGAATTCTGCCCAGTGAATTTGGTGTCCATATCTAAATCTGGCCCAAATTTCTCGGTGTCCTGACGTGACAAGCAAGCGCGTGGCATAGATTTATTGCGCGCCCCACCAAATCCTGCGTCCAGTTTTCCGCTAGCATGACATATACTGTACTACGTGTACTGTCACGGCACGGCGATCATGCATCCGTGCGCCCGTGCCAGTATACTGGGCCTGCCGGCCACCGGATGATGACGAGCTGTACAGAACACTCTGTAGCCTAGCGGTGGTGGTGGTGACTGGTGAGTGGTGACCTTAAAAGAAGCAGACGGTCGTCTTCGTCTCGCCTGTGGCCGATGTCACGGCGGGTGAGGGGTGACGTGTCGCCTTTGCAGGGCCGACAGCGACTGAGAGAGAGAGAGAGGCAGGTCAGGTTCGCGTGGCGGCGAGTCATCCATGACCATCCAATGAGAAATGAGATTGTCCAAGCCCTGGGAGTGAGATCGTCCCAAGCCACAGCCACTAGCCACGCCCAGGGCATGCAACCAGGCATTTGTGCCGGGCTGCTGCCGCTGCCGGGGCAGGAGAACAAACGAGAGCAGAGAAACATGGCGCAGGCACTCGGGCTGGTTCCCTGAGGCACACGGAGCGCCATGCTTTTATGATCCGGTTCGCGTCGGCGTCGCTGTCCTCCGGTTCGCCACCGAGACCCCGCCGTGGAGGTGGAGCCCAATCATGTGTCTTGCTGTCGGTGTCGGGGTCGGGCAATACCATCTGTCGCCGGCCCGGATGACCCTGACCGTCCCGTCCCCTCTCCATCAGCGGACTCTGTCCATTGGCGATCGATGGATCACAAAGTGGAGGAGAAGAGAGAGAACAGAGAGCGTCGCGGATCAGGTACTGTCATGGCCTGGCACCGTCAAAAGATTATCACGGACAGAGAGATCAGGCTGTAGCATGCCCAGCGATTAAGCATCAACTTCCAGGCCATGTTCTGATGAACCTGTCGGCTGCTTTTGAGTGCAGCTGAATTGAAACCTTAATAACGAACGGGCAACCGCGCGCAGTTCTCTGGGACCTTCAGTGGGACCAACAGCGACATGCGTTCTTAATCCACTCGTACATGTATAGTATTGTACACCATATTATGTTTTGTTATGTACTCAGTCAGTCGTGATCTGCTTGGCTTCTCACTTGGCTGCAGCGCCTGTGCCTCTCGGGATCTTCCTGAGAACGCCCGAGTCCATGTCGGCGAAGTGGGTCCGCAGGTCGTGCACGCCTCGGGCCACCAGGTGGTCCAGCTCGCTCTCGTACCGCTCGTACAGCGCAGGCAGCGTCATCGTGCCCAGCACCACTGCAGAGGCCAGAGGCAGGCAGCAAATTAAAAGACAGCGGCCGTCACGAGCCTTTTTTTTTTGGCTCAAATGAATGACGCTGCGAATTTCGCCTTCTGATCAACTTATACTACTGAAAATGCGTGGCTCAGTTCAGCAGGTAGGTTACCGAGGTAGAGGAGCGTCAGGGAGCTGAAGCAGTCCGCGATCACCGACGCGATGTACAGCGAGACCACCGTCTGTAGATGGAGGGAGGATCAGCTGCAGATTTTTATTTTTCCTCTACTAGTGCTGTTTGGTAGGAAAAGGAGATGGAATGGGCAGGTTGGCCAGTTTACTGAGTGGCGCACGCACCAGGATGAACATCTTGATGTCCTTGCCGCAAGCGATGTCGTGGAGCTTCTCCACCAACCTGGTCAGCCTGCGGTGCACGTCTTGCAGCGCTTGCCTGCTCGCCCGCTCCGACACCAGAGTATCAGGGATTCTGGGAACCGGCCTGCATGTGTTTAACAAACATGTCACGCACGATTGGCGTCAGTGTTACTTTCTCTCCTTACATCTTATTTGGGCCCGTTTTGAGATTTAACGGGCTTAGTCTCGGCCTCACGTTGTGTGGGCTTCCATGCTAGTATGAATGAAAGACAGATGGGCCGAATAGTTGGGCTACGGCCTACGAACAATTCCTCTCAAAATAAAAGAAAAATTGGGCCGCGAAGCAAGAAAAGAGTCGGAACGCTGCTTACAGGTTGAAGAATGTAGAAGCGTTGGTCCATATGAAGATGACGAGCATGCCGATCATGGCGACGTAGCAGATCACCGTGAGGAGATGGTACTCCGCCACCTCGAACAGGCCCCACGCCGCCGTTGCCGCGGCGAGGATGGACGCCGACGCCTTCCTGTCCCTCCACAAGATGATGTCCGCGGCTGTGCACCCAGTCACCCACGGATTATTAACGAAAACAAATGGCTTTCAGTTGGGCGCATCGGTTGCATACATATATTGCACGACCGAGCCCGTATATAGAAGTAAAATCCATGCATGGTTTCAGCTCGCAATTACGAATCACCTCTGCGTCCACCGAGGGCAGCGTGGAGCGTCCTTTCCCTGCCGAAGAGCTTGGTGGGTGCCCTGCTGTAGTGTCCGTTCATTGCTGCTGTTGCCATTTTCGGTTCGAATGATTCTTCTGTGTGTCGAGGAGGTCACCCATGCATGCAGATGCAGCTCGATCAGGATGCCAAGTTCTTATAGCCGCCGCGGGCGTAATAAGGCAGGCTCCGGGTTGGGTGATCCACACGGCGTCCGGTGCCGGGGAAAGCAAAGCATAGCTTTGGCTCATGGATTTTCCTTTCGGTGATGATACTTTGTCGTGCAAGTGGCTTTTGGAACTAGGATCTGATCCAATCCTTGCTATCCCGGATTGCATTGGGCAGCTTGAAGCTATTTACTCAATTTTTCGTTTTGATGCATGGACGGAACATGCCTTACTTCCGCTGAATTCTGAAAGATGGCTCTTTTCAGTAATTCAGTTATAGGATAATAATGGGAGCCCTCCTTTCTTCCACACATACTTCCTCCATCCCAAATTATAAGTTATTCTAACTTTTTTGGAGAGTTAAAACATCTTAAATTTAACTAAATTTATATAATAATTAATATTTACGATACCAAATAACTATCATTATATTCTTTATTAATTATAATATTTATAGTATACTTATTTGATGTTATAAATCTTTGTAACTCTCTTTCTAATTTTTGTCAAATTTGAGATGCCTTGACTATTAAAAAAATTGGAATGACTTATAATTTGGAACGAAAGAAGTAATTAAGTAATTTTTGCAGCTGATCTCTAGCAAGCAAAGCTAGATCTTTCAGACTCTCAGCTAGCCATATATTATCCGGAGGTTGTTTACAATATGACCAACTTGATTCTTTTTTTGAAGGAAAAAAAATTCCTCGAAATATAGCTTGTACGTACATGTGAACTTGTGAAGAAGATTCCACATACGGCACGGAGTAATTAAACATCTTAAACACTACACGAAAGGGAGTGGCAGAGAAGGAATGGTTGTGGTTGTGCTCAAATCAGACTACTTGGATGGTATCGCCGGAGAAGATTCACGTATAGTAGCCGAGCACACCATGCTCCGAAAGTTTGATCCCTCTTCGGATCAATCGAGAAAGAGACCCTGGTCTGTTTGCAATCCATAAACTATAGTGGAGCTAAAATGGTCTAAACAGCGAAAGGCCAGGTTCAGTTTCGAGATCTGTAGATCGCAGGCAACAATGATCTATCATGCAAAGTCCGCAAGCGCGGCAGTTGTGTGTTTTTGTCCGACGGTGTAGCAGTCAACACACACCTTGAATGAAAGAGATGAGATCGAGGATGGCTAAGTTCGGAGGTTGTGATCAGGCTAACATGCCATTGCCACTAGATACTTTTGTAGCGCCTTTGGCGTGTTAATTTGTTTGTTTTAACCACCATTGACAAGGACACAATGCTTTGTCAGATTAGAAAAACTAAGGAAACGACAAAGCGAGATCGGCATAGTGATAGCTAGTGCTCATCACATGGATGGTGACTGGTGGGGAGGGGTAACCACTTCGAATATCCGCATGCCTGGATCCTCATCTTCACATGTCCAATTAGCAGTAAGTATGGTAGTACTGTATATACTATATACTACTCCTACCTTAGAAGCTTGAGGCTGCCCATTCGATTATTTAAATCTAACAATGATCAGCGTAGACAAAGGCTGTCCCATCCAATTCAATTCAGGTCTTAGGTCTAGGAGCGCATTCAGCTCAACAGATCCAGCGGTGCAAGAAGCTGTAGTTGCTGTACTGTAGATAGGGATGCAAGTGAACTAATTCAGTATGGACTTAATTTTGCGGGTTGCCGCAGGAAACCCACAAATTAAGCCTATATGTAAAAGTTTGCGGGCTATCCCACCTGCATCTCCAACTGCAGATGACATGATGCCTTGCAATCTTAATCATGCGCGGTTGCTCCATCGGTGAATTATATTCTCTACGGCCGTTCAAGGCTTCTAGAGTCCTAATAAAAGAACGGCCCATGCGCGTCTGCAAGGGTCAGCTTGCAGGATGCATAATGCCGGCCCTAGTGACGAACAATGGATCTCTGTCCGGCATCCAAAGTGATCAACAGCTCAGTAGCTCGTTTTTAATGAGAATTTCTCTGTTCAGTTGATAGAGACTTGCATATCATTCAAAAGGGTGCTGGTCCTTTTTATTTCCCTGACTAGCAAACAGCAGAGCAGTGGGAATTAAAAAAAAAACAGCAGGGCAGTGATGAGGGGCCGTTAGGGAAAAGCAACGGAGACGGACGTTCACAGCCCCGGGGTAGAGGGCCCGCCTGTCATCGACGTGTTCGGATCGGTCCAACTCTACGGGGTCACGGCGATGGTCTGATGGTGACAGAGTCCCGAACGGCGAACGGGATGTCTGTCGCTACTTGCTGATGTGTCGTCCCCGCTTCACGACGAACCACCATGGGCAACAAGCCAAGAAGCAACAAACCCACACGGCCAAGGGATGATGTGCGCCGAGGTTCCACTTGCCGCCCGATCGGTGCCAACGTATCAGCGTCCTGGAATCTGGAATCCACGCCACGGCGACGTCCAGGCCCACATGTCGGTCTCCACGCGACGACCGTGTCGTCCTCCTCGACCTCGATGGCATCGACCACACTACAGTACCAGCGGACAAGTGACCACACTGGCCCGCTTGGCGCTTTCGCCATCGCTGCGCTTAGCACGCGGGCCCCGTGCGTCAGTGGCAGCGTCGTCAGTTACTCACCACTTACAACTTGGGCCTCACGTTCCCGTCAAGCGCCGGCGCCGCACCAACCGCTGCTGTACTACTACTATAATAATAAACGAGCGCTCCTCCACTCGGGTGTCTGATCTCCCCGTCGCTCGTCTTCCTTCGCCGCTTCCCCGCGAATCTCGCCGCCCGGCTTCCGGTCTCCGCTTCCCCACCCAGTCCTGTAATCATGGACCCGTCTCTCTCCTCGTCCTCCTCGCCTCTCCGCCTCTCCGGAACCCCCACCGGCCCGGGCTCAAGCCCTGCCCCTACCCCGAGGCCCACCCTCGTGGCGGCCGGCCCCGGCGTCCGCCAGCCCACCACCACCCGCCTCCGCGCCATCTCGCCGTCCCCGTCCCCGTCCCCGTCCCCGCCCACCCCCGTGGAGTCGTTCGGCTTCGACGCGCTCAAGGAGACCTTCTCCGTGGACGTGGCGGCCGCCGACGCGCGCCCGCTCGACGTCCCGCTCGCCGCGCCCTTCACCATCGCGTCCTCGCGCCTCGTCGCGGTGAACAACGTCGCCGTGCGCGTCGAGCTACGCAGCGGCGCCGTCGGGTGGGGCGAGGCGCCCGTGCTGCCCTCCGTCACCGCCGAGGACCAGCCCGCGGCGCTCGACGCCGCCGGACGGGCGTGCGCCGCGCTCGCGGGCGCACCCGCGGCGCCCCTCGGCGTGTTTCTCCAGGACGTCGCCAGTGTGCTCCCGGGACACGCCTTCGCCTCGGTGAGGAATCCGCAGCTTCTCGTCTGACTCGTCACCGAGTAAAATTTGCCTTCCGTTACCGTGTGGGTTGACAGGTGTTTGATCGTAGGGAAGATATGAACGTGATTCGAGTTGAGAAGTGTAGGTTGTTTGCAAATCTGAAATTGTCGAACGTGCTGTATCCGATATTGATGGCTCAGTTTAACGTTTAGAAATGGATGTATATGGCTTTCGGGCGCTGAACTACTGAAGTCATTTGCTGGAACAGAGTTTGGCTTTTTCAATAGGCCTGAGTCTTCTAGTCCATAGGCCTGAGTCTTCCAATAGGTTTTTTCAAGGATCACTGCCCATGCTTCTTCAGAACCAATACAGAGTTTGGCTGATCCAGTCATACAGATTCCTTTAACAAATATACTAGCACATATGGAGGTGTTCCAGTTTTTTTTTTCTTTTTCTTGGAAATTGATGAGATGCAGACATAAGGAATTGACATAGTTTCTCATATGATTCTGATTTTCTTGAAGGTTACTCAATTGTTTGGTTTCTGTTTAGACTTATAAATGATTTGTCCTATGGTTGTATTTGATTATATCCTTTTCCATTTAAGGCCAGAGCAGGAGTGGAGATGGCGCTGATTGACGCGGTTGCTAATAGCATTCGCATACCTCTATGGAGATTATTTGGAGGAGCATCAGATAGTGTGACAACTGACATCACGGTACGATTACCTCACTGCACTGACTCTTGATTCCTGAAAAATGCTTTTAAATACGATAACCAAAAATTTATCCTGATATTTCCCAATTCAGATTCCAATTGTGACCCCAAATGAAGCTGCTCAATTGGCTGCAAAATATCGCGGGCAAGGGTTTCAAACTCTGAAGCTCAAGGTTGGGAAGAACTTGAATTCAGATATAGAAGTTCTGAAAGCTATACGACTTGTCCATCCAGATTGCTCATTTATTTTGGATGCAAATGAGGGATACACAGCAAATCAAGCAATTGAAGTTCTTGATAGACTAAATGGTCTGTACTCCTGCAACCTGTAAATTGCTAGAGTTTCCATTTTAAAGTTGTTTCAGTATGTTGAACCTTTTAGCTATTTGTCATCTGAACTGTATGACCTTCTTCCCGTGCTTGAACGAAGTTAACATGTTTCTATTCTCTCATTGGTTTCAGAAATGGGAGTGACCCCTGTGCTCTTTGAGCAACCAGTTCACAGAGATGATTGGGACGGCCTCCGAGATGTTAGCTCTGTGGCCATGGAGAAATACAAAGTCGCTGTTGCTGCTGATGAAAGCTGTCGGAGTTTACTTGATGCTCAGAAAATAATTCAAGGGAATCTTGCCCATGTTATTAACATCAAGCTGGCAAAGTTGGGGGTTCTTGGAGCCCTAGAAATAATTGATGTTGCAAGAAAAGCCAATATTTCTCTGATGATCGGTGGCATGGTCGAGACTAGGATTGCTATGGGCTTTGCTGGTCATTTAGCTGCTGGGCTTGGATGCTTTAGGTCTGTTTGCTGTGAAAATTATCAAATTATCTTTTTTTTTTATCAGCAAGAGACATTGTTATCAGGATGCTGAAGGCCTGAAAACCACAAACTGTACACAGATGTTACCATGTTCCATACCTTATACTTCTCAAATCAGCTGCTAAAGTTGTTTCTTAAACTTATGGTTGCAGTTTCGTTGACCTGGACACACCTCTTTTACTCTCTGAAGATCCTGTGTATGGTGGCTATGAAGGTAATCTTACACAAAATGTTTGTTGTGTTCCTTCGTGTAAAGGTATCGCTTACTATTGCTATAGGTGCCTGTTCCCCCCAAAATAGTGGTATAAAGAAGTTGTAGATCCAATTATGCTTTCAGGTCAAAATAGATTTGGTAATGCTTTCTTTTCTGCATGTTTTGTTGTTGATGTGTTCTTCCCTGACTCGACTTGCTTATTTTCTTTCCAAACGAATAAACCTAAACCCCACATAGTTGAATAATAAACCCGAACACCTCAGAATCTAGATTTGATACAGCAACACTTTAAACACTGCTTGTCAAGTTATGTAGCAACCTGCATACATGGAATGGGCACTAGACACTTAGACAGTGCCTATATATTACTATTAATAAAGCAGGTCAAAAATACTAGCGGGTCTGATTCAATTTGCTGAACCCAACCTTACATTATCTCAATTTCTCATGAGTACACTACTTGATGTTGTGAAAATTTCATGGCTACAATGCTTACACTAGGATGTTTTGAGCTGCAATATTGCTCTATTTTTATGTTTAGAAAATCTCCTTATGAGTTACACAATTCTCTCATCAGCTTTTGGACCTCTGTACAAGTTTACAAACGCCCGTGGCCATGGCGGTTTCCTTCACTTGGACAGTGATGCCTCGGTATGTCACAATTCACCCCTGTTAGCATCTGACTCCCTGTAGAACTATTGTATTCCTCCCCTCATTACCATAATAAGTTATTTTTACTGAACTGAATAGGTAGCCACTGGCATACATTGTTTGGAGCTGCAGTAGTTCAGATTTGTTTATCATGCAGTTACAATTGCTCACTATACAGCCCTAAATAGCGCCATTTCTCAATTTATGTCGTTGTTTCTTCCCTGTAGGAATAAAACATTCTAGGACTCACCAACCTATATGATGTTTCTGTTTGCAGAAATGAAGATGGTTAACGATTTTGTATGTCCTTCTGGAGCTTCATCGAAGCATTGCAGTGCATTCCACAAATGCATTGTTCCACTGGACAACCATCACATAACCGAAATCAAACAAGCAATTGCAAGCATATAGCAATATAGGTATAGCCTGCTGTTGCAAGTCCAGTCAGGCCTGGAACCCTGGAGTATTTGGTCAGCCTCTAGATAGATATTCAGAAGGCTGTCCCCTGCTGGTTCTGTTGCTGTTATCCAGATATTCTAGTAACTTCTGTGCAATAAACACATCTGGTTGTAAATGTCAATACATGCAGCCGTCCCAAGCTTTTTGTTGTTCTATCTATTGTTCAGTATAAAAAAGGTTTTCCTTGATTACGCTGAAGCGAACAGGCCGTAAGAGGTGCAGGCGCTGTGCATGTGGCGTGTGACCGCCCTGAATTCCTGATTCTTGCACTTCAGAAGTTTCAGTCGAGAGTCAAGAATAGCGTTCAGCTATAGGAGCATGATTTGGACAAGTGCTGCGGCAGGGCTGTGCCACCTTGCGCGTGTGGTGAAGCTATGTTGGTATTTTCACCCGGCCTGACCTGCCTGTCAGGGACTACGAATCGTTCGCGCTTTGCGGTCCGAGTACATGAAGTAGCAAAACAATAAATTTCTTGTCTACGTAGTTGTGTATTTGACGTTATGACCTCAAACTAAGGGCACATCGAAGGAAAGCCTTGTAGAGCAGGTATTTGACGTTATGACCTCCAGTAGTGATACGAATATAGCTGCTTCTCTTTAATTGCGCATGTCATAGTCATTCTCAATTGGATACATACACCCTGTTCGGCTGCTCTTATCAGCACGGCTTATCAGCCGTGGTACAGTGTTTTTCTCTCACAACAAAACAGCCACAGCCGGTTTATAAGCCGCAGAAACAGCCTGCCGAACATAGTGATAATCTTGTCAAACTTTTTCTCTATTTGTAGAGCAGGTATCAAACATATAAATCATCTACATCGTTCAGAAGGAAGAGATAACATAACTTATATTGCTTAGCATCATTAGGGGTGCATGTAATTTTCCAAGAATGTATCTATTGGTCAAATTCTGGTGTCAGGTGTCCATTGTTTTCTTTTCAATTTAAAACTCTTCTACCGTTCTACGGAACCATTTCTATATTTAACATATTATTTAAATTTATAAGATTCTAAATGGTTCGTTATAACACTGCTATAGCATTTTCAGAGGGCCTACGCTGTAATATTGTCAGTTGTTCAGCAATTGCAACTAAGACGCTCTAAGCTAAACACTGATGTTTGACTTAGTCACGAATTTTGTTATGTATTTATATATATATATATATATACACACACTATTTTTAGATGGACTTGCTAGCGCCCGAGCGTCCGGATGGTGCCCGCATAGGGAGCGAGCGAGCGCCTAGCGCATCGGGCTCGCGAGTGAGCACACCAGCAGTGGGCCCGCGCTGCTGCAGACGTCGCCCACGCCGCCCCGAAGGTCGTCCAAGCCTCTAGCTGCTTCCCACGTGCATTCCATGTGCAACACCCGATCCATTTTTAAAACATCCAGATACAAGAGTTGCAACATACAAAAGGTGTCGGTGTTTTGTCACCCGACAAGTGAATTTATACATGTGTCACGCTGGTCTAGGAAGACGATGGTAGCATCGAAAGACACAAGGAGTTATACTGATTCAGGCCAGAGCCCTACGTCTAGTCTCAGAGAGTCGAGTGCGTGTTCCTCGGTTGAATGCTCTAAAGTTCATACAATAGGGTGTGTAAGAAGAGGGAAAGAGGCAGGAGAAGCTAGGAGGAGGACTGCCTAAATGAAGTCTCGAGAGTCCATCTGTTTGGAAGGGAGGCCTTGCCGCCTTTATATAGAGTCCAAGGCCAGGTTACATACGAAGAGAGAGAGGTTCTCCCGGGTCGCGAGCCTGAGGGAGGGAGAAACTAGCCAGCTTGGCCTTCAAGGAAGGCCATTTTGTCCTGGCATCAACGCACGTTCGGACGTGGTTGTCGTCATGGTCTTGTGCCCACGTCGCGGCATGACGTGGCTGATGCTACAGTGTCGGTCATAACGGCACCGTTGGCACGGTGGTAGTTGGCCAGCTATCCTGTGCGATGTGAGCTCGCCATGGCCTTCATCATCGTCTCCTGTTCTCACGGTGGCGTCGTGGCGACAATGAGGGAGTAGGTAGCCACCCCTGGGTTGTCGTTCGCCTTGCTGGTCGTGGTGCTAGGCCTCGATTCCGCATGCTGCGGGATCGCGGCCCTCGTTGGCATGATCGGTCTTGAAAGTCAAGGGCGTGGTTGTGTGCCCCATTCCGTACTGGGTGGGGTTGTACGCCTGTCTTGTTGGGCCGTATTTGGACAATGGGTTGCCGTACCGGTCGTCACCGCCTGGCGGTGTTGTCTTGTTCATGCAACGTGTCGCAGGGATAGCGTCTATCCGAATTGAGAGGATAGTTGTCCCCTCAGTCCTAGCGGAGTGAGTGGGGCATGCCTACCCCTATCAGGGCTGGCGTACCCAATGAGGCTCGACCTCTCCCCATTCCATCCCAGGGGTTGAGATGGAGGAAAGGTCGTGCGACGCTGCGTTGCGTGCGGCAGAAGGAGGCGGAAGAGGTCATGATGGACCTCATGACTTGGTGCTTAGCCTGGGTTCGCGCGACTTAGATGGGCCACGATTACTGGGCTTCTGCTTGCTTAGCCATTTTGGGCCGCCCAAGCGGCCAACTAATCGGTGTCCTGAGATACCAGGGGTATCATAACCCTGACAAAAGGAGACATGTGAAATACTTAAAACAAACGTCTGAAACACTTGTGAAAACGTCTGGAAAAATATTTGGAAACCACTGCAAACATATGCAACATCCAGATGAAACACTTGCAAACATACGTACGAAACACCTGAAAACACTTGAAACATATGTTTACAACATGCATGTATATACAATATCCATATCTACTTTTGCAACATCCGGATAAAATACTCGCAACATACGTCTGGAACAGATTTGGAACATATTCGGTCAAAAAAAACATTTGAAACATACACCTAAAATATACGTGTTTAGCCACTACAACATGTGCAACATCCCGATCTACTTTTGCAACATCGATATACAACACTCACAACATACATCTGAAACAACTGAAATACTTGAAACATACTCTTGCAACATGCGGTTTTCACCCTTTTTTTTCATACGACGCAACACAGAGTAGAGGAACGGTCGATTCCGGCAAGCCGGCGGCCGAGGACGGTGGTGCTGCTGCGCGTGGCCTAGGCCCGGCCAGCGATAACCACCTCTCTTGGCCGCCTAGCCACACACGGCGGCCAGAGCCTGCGCGGCTGCTGCTGGCGGGCACGGGCAGGGCCACCGGATGGAAGGCGGTTAGCATCGCGATGGTATTTTAATAACCAATAACCACTTGCCTTAACGACATTGATTTATCAGCATGCCTACAACATCAGGAATTCAGAATGGTGCTAGCTGCTACTGGCAAGCAGGAGTTGAGGTGCACGCTACGTTTTCAGTTTTCATTCGTGCAGATTCACGTTGATATGCAAAGACTGCAGCTTGGTGTCGAGCACCTCGGAGCAGATCTTGCCCATCGTCCCGTAGAAGGCAGCGAGGCCGGAGAGCTGGTTCACGGTCATCTCCGCCATGAGCGCCCGCGCCGCCGCCTCGCGCACGCCGTTCACCTTGAGGCTGTTGAGGTACCCCGACGCGTTCCGCACCGTGGCGCCCATCTGCTTCAGCCGCTTCTCCTGCTGCACGCTCAGCGACGCCGTGTTCGACTGCAAGTCCACACAGGTATCAGCAGTGTTAGCAACGCGTACGGTTCGGACTAGGCTTTGCTTCGTGCGAGCGCAAGCGAATTCGAGTGATATTACCTCGAGGAACTCGGCGCCGGCTTCGAGGTCGCGCTGCTCCGCCGGGTTGGTGCGGCCGCCGGAGAGGTACATGTCCTTGGCGAGCGAGAAGCTCCGGGAGATGACCTTGCGCCGCCTCTCCATCTCCTTGCTCAGCTTCGCCGGCGCGGGGACGGGGGCGCCAACGGCACGGGGCAAATGCGGAACCGCCGTCTTCTCCTGGTACGCGACGACGGCGCGGACGAACTCCTGGTACGCCCTGGCGCAGCCGGAGTAGTCGAACTCGTCGGAGCCGCCGGGCTTGCGCATGCGCTCCGGGTGGAACTGGAGGCCCATGATGAACCTGCCGTCGCCGGGGCTGTACGTGTCCGGGTCGTAGAACGCCTCGACGAGCCCGTCCGGCGCGACCGCCATGGGCGCGAACCGCTGCGCCAGGCGCCGCACGCCCTGGTGGTGGTAGCTGTTCACCATCAGCTGCGCCTGCGCGCCGTCGTCGCCGGCGGCGAGATCGCCCGCGAACCACTCGTGCAGCGGCGTGCCGGGCAGCACGCGCACCGGGTGCCGGTGCCCGTCGTAGTCGCCGTAGTTGATGTGCTGGACGGCGGTGGCGCCAACCAGCTCGTGCTCCACGTCCTGGTACAGCGAGCCGCCGCAGGCGACGTTGAGCACCTGCGAGCCGCGGCAGATGCCCAGGTAGGGAATGTTGCGCTCCAGGCAGCGGCGCGCGAGGCGGAGCTCGATCGAGTCCTTCTCATGGTCGATGGCCGCGTCGCTCGGGTGCAGGCGCCGCACGGCCTCCAGCTGCTCCGGCGAGAGCGAGCCGTCGGCGGCGTCGGTGGAGGAGTCGTAGAGGGAGGGGTCGATGTCCTCGCCCTCGCAGAGGAGCACGCCGTGGATGGGCTCGAACGAGTCCAGCAGCGCGTGTACCCCCGCCACGCGCGGCACGATCACCGGCACCGCGCCGTAGCCCACGATGAGGTCCAGGTGGTACTCACCTAAGGAGGACACAGACAAACAGCGCACGCATGCACCATCGTCAGTTACATACTGTGTGTTCAGTTCCCCATGTAATACAAAATACAAAATACCAACTACTTTAAAATGATAAAATACAAAATGCTAAAATTTTTATAGGTGTGTTTAGTTCCATCTAAAATATTAAATTTTTCATGAGGTGGATGATGACTTTTTAGCTTTTTGGTTTTTTTTTTCTCTCGAGACCAAAATCTAAAATGGAGAATGAATATCTTTTTATCAAAAATTTTACATGGTGTTTAGTTCTATTTTACAAAATGATGAACTACAACCTAATTTTTTTTGGATGAAATGGGGAAACACACCCTAATATTAACGCGAATCAGATAGCGTGATGCCGGCGGCAATCGGAAAGGAAAACTCACCGACGAAGTCGACGAACTTGTTCTTGCGGACAGTGCGGCGCGAGACAATGAGAACGCGGGGGAGGACGCGGGAGAGGTCTGGGGAGGAAGACATGGCGCCTCTCGCAGTGGAGAAAATTGCTATACTAGGACTCTCAAATATATGGCTTTGTTAAAATAGGATTCCTAACGTTGGCATCGCTAAAACGACATCCGAAACGTTTATACTTTGTTTTTCATGACATTTGGTGTATTAAGTCTCTTTTCTAATCTAAATACATGTATTTCTTTTCTCTTTTGACTCTTTTACCCTTCTGTCATCTAGACGTTGATTACGTACGGGAATTTCTATCGGTCATTCGGTCTCGTTCACCGGGCTGGCTGGCTGCCGCCTCTGGCTGGCTGGCTGGGCAGCTGCCGTGGCTGGCTGCCTGCCTGCCGCCGCCGGCTGGGCAGCCTGGCTGGCTGGCTGGGCAGTGCCTTGGCTGGCTGGCTGCCGCCTCTGGCTGGCTGGCTGGGCAGCTGCCGTGGCTGGCTGCCTGCCTGCCGCCGCCGGCTGGGCAGCACTGGCTGGCTGGCTGGGCAGTGCCTTGGCTGGCGCCGGCGTCTTGGCTGGGCATGTCATATATGAGATGCACATGTTCATATATATAGTAAAAATTAATAAATAATGAGGCATATGCAATAACATGTAATAGATAACATCATGAATTTAGCACAAACCAGTACATCTCAGAAATCTATGATTTTAGCATAAACAAGTTCATCTCACAAAATCATAATTTTGTTCAAAAAACAAGATCTAGTCATATGTAAAATAAACGAGTTTACATCTCATCACAACTAATAAAATTCATCCAATATGTAGCTTCCTCTTTGGAGTATCTTTTTTGGTGCAGCCACAACAGGCATTCTCACTGGACTTGTTATGTCGGTTTGCGAAGAGGTGCCTTCTCCTAATAATAATGCAAGCTTGCTGCACGAAAATACGGTATGACAATTAGATGCATGACAATAATTAGTACATGATAAAAAATTAGTGTATGGTAAATGTGTCAATTTTTATATCATATATGTACTAATTATTGACACTAATTTTTTATATCAATTTTTATATCATATATGTAAAAATTGACACATTTACCGTATACTAATTTTTTATCATATACTAATTATTGTCACGGCAGCTGCCCAGCCAGCCAGCCAGTGCTGCCCAGCCGCCGGCGGCAGGCAGCCAGCCAGCCAGAGGCGGCAGCCAGCCAGGGCTGCCCAGCCGGCGGCGGCAGGCAGCCAGCCAGCCCGGTGAACGAGACCGAACGACCGATGAAATTCCCGTACGTAATCAACGTCCAGATGACAGAAGGGTAAAAGAGTCCAAAGAGAAGAGAAATACATGTATTTAGATTAGAAAAGAGACTTAATACACCTAATGTCATGGAAAACAAAGTGTAAACGTTTCGGATGTCGTTTTAGCAATACCAACGTTAGGAATCCTATTTTAGTAAAGCCACATGTTTGAGAGTCCTAGTATAGCAATTTTCTCCTCGCAGTGCGAAAGCAATCCCGATCTTTCTTGTGGTTATTTTTTTTCTTTTTTTTGAGGGGGCTTTCTTGTGGTTATTAGCTAGCCTAGCGAGATTAATGAGCTGTGGGCTGCTACTTCCGATCCCTTTGTATGTTGAGAGAGAGAGAGTTCTTATTAGTTTCTTGTTGGATTTGGTGAGAGGGGAGGAAGAAGGGTGGCGATATTTATAGAAGGCAATCGAGAGTGTGTTTGGGTGGCCGAGATCAGCCTTATCACGAAATCGACTCCGAGCCGAACGTTTCCTAATTCATGGTGACGTGCGTAATCCAACTCGGCAGGCACCCCCGTCTGGGCGCCGCGTTACACAAGGGGTCAGCTCTGCCCAAGGTCAAAGGGGGCAACTGCAATATTGCTACTACCTCCACTCAAAATATGCCTACATGTTGTTAAAACCATGGCTGTATGAGTACATATATAGCTGGATGCCAATCCGGCAGAACCGCAGAAGCAGAAGCAGAAGCATAGATGGAAGTGGATATACGTTTGATCTATATATGCTTCTTTTTGGCGAAACATATTACCATACTGCTGCTTCCATTCTCTTTATAAGCCGCAGGTTGACATAATATGATCTCCCAAATTATACTCTGACCATCTATTTATTTTATTTTAATTATTTATGTATTTATAAATTTATAATAATTGAATAATATGTTTATTACACATATAATCATATTAAGTTTATATTATAATAAATAAAAATTATTAGCCAAATTATTGGTCACAGATTGTGAAGTTTAATAAATTTTGATATATCTGCACGCCTTATAAAAGCGAATGGAGGAAGTACTGCCTTGCTTCGTGATGTATGTTTATCCAACGAGTGGAAAAAAGCTAAGGCTGGAGTTATTGGAATTTTTCTCATGACATACTGTTCATCTCTTGTGTTGCTATATATAGCTCAAAGGGACCACCTATTACATGTAAATTGTCACATTAGATGGAAGAACCTTGAATTATGGCAGCAAATAAAGAGGGGAGGTGGGGGAATCCGAAACTTTCGCTATATACGGAGTAGAAGCTAAGAAAAGGCTAGCCGATTAGAACCTTGATGAAGAGATTTTTAAGAATTTTAGAGAGCATAATTGGGGTACTTGCGAAATTGGTAGGCATAGCTAAGTGGATTTCATGACACAGATTATTTGTTCAACTTGAAAGTAAAGGTTTCCTTCCCATGTACTTGTTGTACCTTCTATTATACCGATTATTATGTGACCAAATATGGTCAGGCTTGTGTCTGTTTTACGGCCAAGTTTGACAAAGATGACCAAGCCTAAAAAATGAGTTGGCTCGAATTATTTGTTTAATTATTTTTTAAACTAAAAGTGAGCTGACAGCTCAACCTGTTTGAAAAAAGTAGGCTCAACACTTGCCTGTTGGCATTATTGAGAATTAAATTTAGGACACCAAATTTCCAAACTTAGATAGTAAAATGCTCAGATCTAGTATCAATACTCTATTTCAATTTCATTAAAAAAATAGGGATTTCATGTCCTATATTAATCTTAGTTACTACGATGGGAAAATAATGTATATATACACCATAATGTTTGCGATGTCAATTTTCCTTTACCAAAGAACTATGAGTCTATGACCCTAGTCATATATTTCTTCTATAAAATATGGGTGCTTACAATTGAACTATCGATTAGATGTTATAATGTTTCAATTGAAATATGATATACTTTTTAGTAGCAACTTATATAATTCTTAGTATTAATACAGTCTAACTCATCAAAACATTTTTTTTTGTATTTCTGGGACGTCTCTCTCTTTTTAATGTTTCTAGAGAGGAATAATGGGAAGGCTTTAAATGGGAAGATTCTCAAAATTGTAGTACAAATTATAAGATACATACCATGAACTGGCTGAAAATCCTTAAGTCATCCCCGTTGTAATTAAATTATTCTCTCTTAATACAAAGACGTGCAAATCTTTTGGATGATCGTAAAAATATAAGATACATGAAACTCTACAATAAAGAAATAAAAGAATCAATTCTCCATTACAAACACCCACGTTGTTGACTTGTTTAGTTGTCTGGTCCACAAAGCACCTATTTTGTTAGAACCACAATAAACACGTCAGCTAGCATAGCTAACAAGTAACCAGCAGCGCCTTGGATGGGGCAACTCTCATCTGCACACACTAGTCCAGTTCACTAATCTTATCAGCACAAATAAGTTTTCAATTTCATTGTGATGATAATGTTTTCTTTTAAGCACGGTATTTTCAAGTTAATGGAGGTTGGAGGGTCAAAGGACAAGAAGCATATGCTAGGGAAGGAAGCATATCCTACTTGCTTCAGCTTAAAGCTGGACTAACGAGCTAGCTCGGCTCGTTTGGCTCGGCTCGTTCTGGCTCGTTAAGATAACGAGCCAGCTCGGCTGGCTCGTTATCTTAACGAGCTAGAAGGCCGGCTCGGCTCGGCTCGTTTACGAGCTCGAGCTGGCTCGTTTGGCTCGCGAGCCAGCCATATTAAAACATAAAAAATGTAATATGTGTATTATCTAAAGTTTGATAATGGTAATAATATAAAACTAGTCCATTCATAAGTGTTAATAAATCATACAAAAATAATATGTACTATTATATTATAATACTATACACCATACATTGTCTATGGTTCATACTCCATACCATATATGATGCATCCATTATCCATACATTCATTTAAAATAAAAAGAGTCAAATTAATCTAAAATTTATAGAGTCAAAGTCCAGTCATCAACAAATTATAAAGTGTAAGACATAAAGTTATATAACACTAATAAAAGTTTAAGGCCAACAACTTTGGCTCGTTAGGCTCGCGAGCTGGCTCGAGCTGGCTCGCGAGCTGGCTCGTTAAGACACGAGCTAGGATGCTTGCTCAGCTCGTTTGAGAAATTAAATGAGCCGAGCCGAGCCGAGCCACTATCGATCCGAGTCGAGCGAGCTATCGAGTTGCGAGCTTTTCGTCCAGCTTTACTTCAGCTTGATTTTGAAAAAGAAAAAAAAATAGACTTCTTGTATTAAGCGAGTCTTGACACGGTGACACCTAGCTAGCTCCTGGACAGGAAAGATCGCTAATAGATGGGGACTGCACACTAGTTAATGACTTAATGGAGGTTCAAGGGGCAATGTGCATATGCTACATACTCGCTGCTTGGACACGCACGATGATCTCGCGGGCTAGGCATGTTGTTTAAGTGATTTTTTTTTGACAAAAATCAACATCTGAAATCTGCAAGATGTGGACCGGACTCATCTGCATCCCAACTTGATTGGAGGTTCAAATTAAAGGATCATAAGCATCTGCATATGCATGTGATTAGCAAGAAACATGTGTGTGCTACTCGCTTTGAGAAACCTGTTTGTGAGTAGTTGATGTGGACTGGGCACTGCGGGTGGTGCTGACTTGTGCTCGGTGGTTATCCAGGGGAGCCTGATACGGCCAGTGACAAACTGCTGATGTGTCGCAGCGCGCAACGATGCGTCAATGCTCAGCCCATCTCTTCTTGCCTTCCTCTTTAATCGCCTTGCCAACTCAACTCAACTCAAGTAGCATGACCACACTACTCATTTATTAAGGCCTTATTTGGATGAGCATCTATTCATCTCAATCCATATGTGTTGAAGTGGATTGGAGTAAAATTAAACTAAATTTCATTCCATTCCACTTCAACACATGTGGATTGAAGTGAACACACATGCATCAAACGAGGCATAATCGGTAATCGCAGATTTCAAGCATAAGTATATCTTAGAATGCCGAAAATCCTGATCCGGTCTACATGTTTCTTATAATGAGAAGCTGCATCTAGTGATGAAAATGGACGGAAACGGATAGAAAAACTCATCTCCCATTTCTATTTCTATATTTTTAGCGGAAACGGGACCACAATCGGAAAAAAACGGAATTAAAAACAGATGAGGATATACAGAAATACGAAAATGGACAAATACGGATGGAGAGCCAGAAAATTAAGTTAGAATAACATGATTAAATATTCTCGAGTATACTTAAACAAAGTGACAAAATAATATACACATATGAAGTTACCGGTCTAATATTTACTAGCACGCCATGTTAACATGCATAATTGGTGATTGGTAGTTTTATGAACATATCAAATTCTAGACATATCTCACATAGATTGAAAACAAGATGAAAAATAGAATAAATATGGGTCAAATTGGGATGAAAACAGGATCCCACAGAAATGGACGAAAAAACCCCTCTCCCGTTTTTAGGATCCCACAAATACGGAAACGGACGGAACACAGTAGAAAACAAAACAGGATTTTTTCCGTCTATTTTCAACGCTAGCTGCATCGATATACGTATGCATTGTGGAGTACTAGTAGTACTATATAGACTGTAGACTATGGAGTATAGACGTATTGTGTGTTCTTCCGGATAAACCGTCGGCGTTCTTTCCCCAATTCCCCTGAAACGTAATGTTCAGTGCAAAGTGGACAAGACAATTGATTTGGTAGGGCGTAAGTTTTCATAGTTGGAGAATATACGCCATGCCCATGCGTTACCTTTTTTTCTAAAAAAAACTTGATCAAATAAGACAATTTTGATTTAGGACAAATTTAAAGTGACCTATAATTTGAAACGGCCTAATGGAGGAGTGATTGATTAGCTATGTACAGCTCTGTTTGGCTCCAAGCAGGTAACTAATAGTTAGCTGCTAATAATTATCTCCTTTAAATCTAAACGATCCAGCTAATAGTTTAGCTAATTGTTAGTTAACCAAACTATAACAACTATGTCACTAGTTGAACCAAACCAGTTAACAATAGTTAATAGTTAGCTAGCTAATACTAGCTGTTAATGGTCCAAACAGGGCGTTAAAACTATATACAAGCTTTATTTATCAAAATACAATTTAGGCTTGTTTGATACACATGGCTAGTTATTAGTGGGCTAAAAATTAGTCTAAATGAGCTATGGTTGACTAGATAGTTTACTAATAACTAGTTGAAGGTTTGACTAAGAAATTAGCCCACCTGTTAACCCTTTTGTTTGGATGCATTAGAGCTAATTTAAACTAAAATTAGCTAGCTAGCATGATATTAAACAATGCCCTTAGTTTTCCATTCCCGTGTAAAGAAAGGAACAAGGGACGGGACGACGGGTATGGTTAGTTTATTAGCATTCGCCAAAAGTTTTTTGTCGTGCATGTGCATATACCCCTATATGAAATGAAAGCACGATACATACACACCAACGTGATTAGAATGAGACCGTCCAGCTAACTAATATCGCCATGCAATAATTATGGATGGACGACGACCTCCGTCCAATTACATGACCCTGCTGCAGCTTCCACAGATGATTCATGTGTAGCACTACTGCACTAGTGCGTACGTAACGAAACTGATGAAGTCGACGTTACATCTTGCTTGAGCTTGACGACACACGGTACCGTAGGTTGCATGTGTTCCTATGCCGATCGAGAGCTCTGGGAGCCACAACCACGGCCAGCTGTGTTCCCACGCATCAGTGCATGCCGGACGCATGGCCGGAGCCCGGAGGCCGCACCTTTGGCTGTTGTTGACTTGTTGGCCGCGACCGCGCGATCGAGTGGGAGGCCACAGGACACAGGCCACAGCCCACAGGTCAGTGCGCTGTTTGGTGATGGGCAGGCAGCTAGCAGGCATCATCGTCCAGGCATTGTTTAGTTCGCGAAATATTTTGGGAAATGTAACTGTAGCGCTACTGTAGCACTTTCGTTGTTATTTGGCAATTATTATCCGATCATGGCCTAAATAGGCTTAAAAGATTCGTCTCGTCCATTTCGTCTAAACTGTGTAATTAGTTTTATTTTTTATCTATATTTAATGCTTCATGCATGTGTCTAAAGTTTCGATGTGACAGGAATCTGAAATATTTTAGGAAATATTTTGGAAACTAAACAAGGGCTGGCTCAATTTCCGACAGGGTTAACAGGACACTGGGGGCCTGCTGCCGTCCATGGTCCCTCCTGACTCCAGAAAACGGTGAAGTTGGGGCTTGTTTAGTTCGTGAAATATTTTGTGAAATGTTACTGTAGCATTTTCGTTGTTATTTGGTAATTAGTGTCCAATTATGACTTAATTAGGTTTAAAAGATTTGTCTCGTCCATTTCGTCTAAACTGCATAATTAGTTTTATTTTTTATCTATATTTAATGCTTCATGCATGTGTCTAAAGATTCGATATGACGGAAAATCTACTGTTTTTCGCAAAATATTTTGAAACTAATCAAGGCCTTGCTAGTGCAGTGCAGTCCTCCTGCACGTAGCCCTTGTCTCTTTTTTTTTTTGAATAAACACTTAGCCCTTGTCGGAGAGGAGGAGGCAGTATCTAGCCTGCTTCTGGGCGTGCCCCCGCCGGTCGCCGCGCATCGGCCGGTTGCCATCTAGGGGAGGTCCTCCTTGGACACTTCAAATGCGGATCATACTCCACTACTCCCATTCTTCCTCCAAGCTTGCACTCATCCATGGCTTCTTTTCTGACAGATATATAATAAATACACAACTGGGGGTGGGGGCATATATATATTCATTAAAGAAAGAGATTTCACGTGCTCGCACGTTCTCGAAAAAAAAGAAAGAGATTTCTTAAACGACCCTTGGAGATTCCAAGGGGTACCAGAGGTTTGGTGCTCATCTACCGCATTTTTGGTGCATGATATACACCGAGGTACCAATCTGAAGATACGCTTATGATTTTGCTACTGCTGCCTGTCACAGCCACCTAGTACTACCTCCGTCCAAAAAAAAATAATTCTTTGAGTTTTTTCGATTAAAGCGTCTAAAGTTTGATCAAATATATAGATAAAATTAGTATAATATTAATTTTTATGACATCAAATAAATATATTATCAAAATAATGTTTCATGATACAACTATTGTCACTTATTCAGTACGATAATTTTTTTTATAATTTATCTATTTAGTATGATAAACATTTTTTATATAAATTTAGTCAAATTTGACATATTTTAACATAGTGCTGTTCTAGATTTTTTTTTTTAGATTTGCAGCTTTTCTGAGACGGAGGGAGTAACACGTTGTCTGGATAAATCGTCATGGAGTGTAAATTGGTTTTGGGTTTTTCGTAAGAGAAGACCAGTAGAATTCTCAAAACTGAAGCTGTCTTCGCCAAGAATATATATGTATACTACCGGCAGGCACTGCGGCACAGGACAATGTTCCGCGTTCAAATGAATGAAAAGAAGTTCTGGAACAAAGGTTCTGCAGGCTACCAAAAACGTCCAAGTCCTATAGAAGAAGTAGTGCACAACTCATCATACCTCACAAGAACTCACATGGACGGCCGCTAGTCCGGCTGCCCGAGACGCTGAAAGGCCATTTGCAACAGTACTCCTGTACGTAGTAGACGCGTACGTCGTCACCGGTGACGCCATTAGGCCATTACTAAACAAGAGCACAGCTGCACCTACTAGTAATGCACTCATGGCACGCTCACGGGCACGGGCCGCACGTGCACGCACGAGAAGGCCGGCTCCGCCGCGGCTACCCGTCACTCGATCGGCTCACATCGAGCAGCACAACTACGTACGCAAGTGCACGAACAAATTAAAGTCATTTTCTTTCCATGTGAACACTGTACGAACAGACATGATGACACCGTATTTCTCTACACCTATTATACGTTTTCTGATACACTTTCTTTTGACGGATACATACAACAAAAAAAACATTAAAACGACAGGATGAACACACTTTGTGACTCCGGTCCCGCTAGCGAACCCTAACTACCTCAGACGTTTTTTGAGGACACAACTACCTTCATACGGAGTACTTGCCAAAGAGAGAGCAAAAGTTTGCATGGTAACAGTTGTGCCTGTGACTAAACAGTCGGATCTCATCACAGGCCAAATCTATGTACACTGAATGATCACCATCTCCTGTCGGGAGCCCGACGGGCGGCGAAGAAGCGGTGGTCCGGGTGGTCGGCGCGCAGGAGCCTGAGCCAGGCGTCGGCGGCCTGCGCGAGGGACGCGGCCATCTGCCGGTCGCGCCAGCCGGGAGTCCACGCCGCGGCCTTCACCTTGTACGACGCCATCGCGAACGTCGGGAGCCACATCGCCGTCACGGGCGCGCATGCACTGGTGGTCGCCGTCGGTTTGGGGCTGCTGTTGCCCACACCTGCGAACTGCGTGGACAGCGAGTGGTACGTGAGGAAGCAGGCGTCCAGGTCGCGCAGCGTTGGCCCCGTCGGGATCCGGTAGATCGGGTACCTGAAATGATAAGCGCAAGCTGCTGTCAGCAGCAGATCGGTTTCTGAATGCTGAGTAACCATTCTACATCAAGAACTTTGAACAAGAAGCCATGCGACAAGTATCTGATTAGTGTATAGTGATCTAGTACCACCATTACCATGCAACGGAGATCCAGCTGGCCGGCGACAGATCGCAGCTCCTGAGAGTCTTCAGCTCTGGAAACCGCTGGGCGAGGCTACAAATCTGCACCGAATAAAAGTAAGCCCATTTCGTCAGACAAACATTCAGACAAGCAGGACCGAGCCTTGTGATTGTGAGTGATGGACGAGGTGAGTCTCTGTCAGACTCAGACATGCCTTATCAGCCAGCGGCTCACGTTGGTAGGGGGGCTCGGATTCCAGGAACTCGAAGAGGAGCCGCTCCTGGCACCAGCTTCCCGGCTCGCCTTCGTCGCCGGAAGCTTCGCTGCTGCTGCAGGTGCTGCTCTCGCTAGGCTCCTGGGCTGAGAACGTGTGCGTGCTGGAGCTCGTCTCGCGCTCCACGTCGCTGTCGCTCTCCTCTGCACCCGTCCTGCGTTTGGCGTTGGACATCAAGTTCAGCAACAGCAGCAGGGTTAGTTTGCAACCATGATTCCGTGACCACAAAAGACGGATCGTCCTTAAGATTTCCTGGCCGTTCTTTGCGGACAGCTGTGTCATAATGATCTAGTACTACAGCTACAGGTGTCGTAGGTTTGGTCCCGAAGAGTATGTGTACGTGTCAGAGAAGTTTCGTGAGCATACTGAGAGCCTGTTTAGATGCAAAAAAATTTGACAAAATGGACACTGTAGCGTTTTCGTTGTTATTTGGCAATTAGTGTCCAATCATAGTCTAATTAGGCTTAAAAGATTCGTCTCGTGGATTTCGTCTAAACTGTGTAATTAGTTTTATTTTTTATTTATATTTAATGCTTTATGCATGCGTCCAAAGATTCGATGTGACGGAGAATGTGAAAATTTTTGCAAAATTCCTGGGAAACTAAACTGGGCCTGACACATTCAGTCAGAAGAGAAGAAAAGGGAACTTCTACGTACGTTTGAGCAGTCCAAATTGTTTCTGAAGACACCACAACTTTACTGCTAAAAACGAGGAATCAATGAATCACAACATAGCCTTTGCATGTAGTGAAGCTTCTGAAATTAGCTAACGCGTGTACTTTGATTGTAACCTCTAGGTCAATGTTCACTATTTTACTCGCTAGGTAGATATGAGCCTTCAAGACTGGTTTGTCTTTGTGCTCCCTTTTCTTCAAACATTGGTCACTTAATAAGCAGATAAATTGCATGTACGTGTTTCCTTTAGGGAGGAACAGCATGTTCTCTGAATCAGCGTGCTGGCAAATCTACGTGTTGCCCATGAGCGAATTTTTAGTAATTTTTAATCTAGATTATGACTTAAGACACTGTTCAGCACTTTCAGGCTATTGAATTGACTCTGAACTACTTCAAAAAAAAATGACTCTGAACTTAGTCTAAGAATAATTCTACCCTATGAATTGACTCTAAACTCTAAGAATAATTCTACCAATTGCTTCAGCTTCCAGCTTACTTTTTTGTTCTTCAGAACATGTTTGTAACGAGAGGTTTGTGATGTGCAAAATCAAATGTGGCGATCTTAACAAGAATAGTTGCGTATTACCTCAAAGGGCCGATGTGCCTCCTGAATCCGCTGTAAAGCTGGATTGCAGATAAGTAAGGGACGTAGTACTGAACAACGCCATCACTGCAACTGTTCAGAACAAGGGGTACAGCAGTGCCGTATGCGCTGCACTCCTTGAATGAATCCCAGAGGTCGCTCAGAGTGAAGAATGGCAACGATTCATCTGCGTCTGATTGCCCCCAACCATTCACGGTCTCCTGTAATGATGGCCAAACTTCAATCGCGTGCCAAATACAAAATAATAGAACAAGCAGGCAAAGAACTTCTGAAATGACACCATCACTCTGAACGGCACCTCTAAAAGTTCAGAACAGAAGCTCGAAAAGAACCTCTCTCTGTTCAGAAGGTGTGGTTCAGACTGTGCATGCCAATTCAGGCAGGGAATCAGGCAACCAAAGTAAGAACAAGGAATGTAGTTTTCAATTACTGAAAGTATAAGCTAAATTTCCTACAATCTTCTTATATCTCCGTGAGTTAAAGAAAAGACTACCAATGCTCTGTTTTGTGATTCTACCGCTACATTTCCCTGCTTTTGTGCAAAAAAAAAAAAGGTTTCTGCGATCTTTTCAACTAGAAAGCAAAGAAGGTTATTACTATCTCACACATGAAGGCATATTGGTCTCAAGAACATACTGGTTGAATCAACAAAGGCAGACGAAATGGAAATGGTATCTGCCATTAGCTGATTACCTTGGAGGAGCAGCTGGACGCAACCACGGGCGTGGTGGCCTCGAGGAACCGCTCCAGGTTGCACCGCCTCGCCGGAGCATCGCCGGCGGCGAACCTTCGGCCAGAACCTGCCGCCATCTCCGATCTCTTCCTTCCGGTCGCGCTTGGAAATCGAGGTTCCGAATCTCTCCTCCTCCTCGTGGTGGTGGATGTTAGATGTTTACAGGGTGGTTTCTGAGCAGTTCAATGACGAGTTGCCACAGCTAATCTTTGCTATTAATAAGGCCAGTGGCTTCCAAAAGTGGCGCGCCTGCGCTGGAGCCTGATGAGCGAGAAAAAAAAATCAACCTGCCGAGCGCGCGGGGTGGCGGCGCGTGTCGAGGCGGGAGGGTACGTGGACGGCGTGGATGGAGCTGGCAGCGCGGGAGGGGTTGGAATTGGACCGGCCTGAATCTGGGCGGTGGAGCAGGCCATGGGCGGTGCGCTCCGTGGCCGTGTGGCCCGTGGGCTTAGTTTATGCGCAACGTAACAACGGGCCCACTCGGCAGCTCTCAGCATCTTTGTCACCATCCTCGCCTCGATTTTCTGGTCAAAGAAATAGTATACATTTGGACGGTTGCCCTTGAATATGACTCCTTGAATATGACTCCACTGCTCCGTAGTACTCCCTCCGTACTCGAAGAGGAAGTCGTTTTTCATAAGGTTTGGGTGAAACATTGAGAATATAAATTATGAATAAACATTGAGAATATAAATTATGAATAACTTTTTAGTTGTTGAGTTTGAAAATGTGAAAACTATATGAATAAATTTGTCTTGAAAAATGCTTTTATAAAAATATACATAGATAACTTTTTGATAAATATTTTTATAAAAACAAGGAGTCAAAGTTATGTTTTGGAGACCGTGTCGCTGTCCAAAACGACTTCCTTTTCAAGTATAGAGGGAGTATAAGATTACAAGTTTGTCAAATGACAAGGCACATGGAGTGGCTTTAGTTGCCGCTGGTAGAATATGCCATCAAGTTGCTATTATATTTGAACATTTCATATCATTGCAACGAATAAAATCATGGACTATCTTGATAAGCTTGAAGCATATGTGACAAAATATAGGATTTGCTGTAGACAAATGAGAAGAGGAGTGGACGAAGAGTCACACACTCAGATGAGCTGGTTAGCTCCCCTGCTCTCATAATTAAATGTATTATTAGGTTTGAGTTAAAATTCTCAAGTTGATTCGCTTTTTAAATTTATTTTAGGAATTAGTTAAGCTATTTATTTTAGTTTGAGACGACATGTTAGTCAACAAAAAGCGTCTAAAAATATACATAGATCACTTTTTGATAAATATTTTTATGAAAACAAGGAGTCAAAGTTATGTTTCGGAGACCGTGTTGCTGTCTAAAACGACTTCCTTTTCATGTATAGAGGGAGTATAAGATTACAAGTTTGTCAAATGACAAGGCACATGGAGTGGCTTTAGTTGCCACTGGTAGAATATGCCATCAAGTTGCTATTATATTTGAACATTTCATATCATTGCAACAAATAAAATCATGGACTATCTTGATAAGCTTGAAGCATATGTGACAAAATATAGGATTTGCTGTAGACAAATGAGAAGAGGAGTGGACGAAGAGTCACACACTCAGATGAGCTGGTTAGCTCCCCTGCTCTCATAATTAAATGTATTATTAGGTTTGAGTTAAAATTCTCAAGTTGATTCGCTTTTTAAATTTATTTTAGGAATTAGTTAAGCTATTTATTTTAGTTTGAGACGACATGTTCGTCAACAAAAAGCGTCTAAAAATATACATAGATCACTTTTTGATAAATATTTTTATGAAAACAAGGAGTCAAAGTTATGTTTCGGAGACCGTGTCGCTGTCCAAAACGACTTCCTTTTCAAGTATAGAGGGAGTATAAGATTACAAGTTTGTCAAATGACAAGGCACATGGAGTGGCTTTAGTTGCCACTGGTAGAATATGCCATCAAGTTGCTATTATATTTGAACATTTCATATCATTGCAACGAATAAAATCATGGACTATCTTGATAAGCTTGAAGCATATGTGACAAAATATAGGATTTGCTGTAGACAAATGAGAAGAGGAGTGAACGAAGCGTCACACACTCAGATGAGCTGGTTAGCTCCCCTGCTCTCATAATTAAATGTATTATTAGGTTTGAGTTAAAATTCTCAAGTCGATTCGCTTTTTAAATTTATTTTAGGAATTAGTTAAGCTATTTATTTTAGTTTGAGACGACATGTTCGTCAACAAAAAGCGTCTAAAAATATACATAGATCACTTTTTGATAAATATTTTTATGAAAACAAGGAGTCAAAGTTATGTTTTGGAGACCGTGTCGCTGTCCAAAACGACTTCCTTTTCAAGTATAGAGGGAGTATAAGATTACAAGTTTGTCAAATGACAAGGCACATGGAGTGGCTTTAGTTGCCACTGGTAGAATATGCCATCAAGTTGCTATTATATTTGAATATTTCATATCATTGCAACGAATAAAATCATGGACTATCTTGATAAGCTTGAAGCATATGTGACAAAATATAGGATTTGCTGTAGACAAATGAGAAGAGGAGTGGAGGAAGAGTCACACACTCAGATGAGCTGGTTAGCTCCCCTGCTCTCATAATTAAATGTATTATTAGGTTTGAGTTAAAATTCTCAAGTTGATTCGCTTTTTAAATTTATTTTAGGAATTAGTTAAGCTATTTATTTTAGTTTGAGACGACATGTTCGTCAACAAAAAGCATCTATTAGTATTCGGGGTGCTTTTAAAACGTATACGTTCATTAGTTATAAAGAGAGTGGACGTGCATACAAGCATCAATATAATATAGTTGGGATCGGTTTGCACGGGATCAATGATGCTACTTTGCTAATTTGACAAGTTTTGACAAAAGATACCACTAGTACATTCATTCACCCATCAGCCATCACATAAAAAGAAATCGATACATGAGATACTTTATACATACATATATATATATATATATATATATGTATATATATATATATATGTATATATATATATATATGTATATATATATATATGTATATATATATATATATATATGTATATATATATATATGTATATATATATATATATATATATATATATATATATATATAACATTTTTAGGAGCTACATGTTTAGTCTTTTATTACTTCTCTCGCACACCACCAGTATCAAATTAGTCATCATAGAGGTCCTCATCATTTAGGGCTTTATATATGCCACTAGAGCATATCAAGTTGGATATTAAGATGATCAGGTAGCTATGTACATAACATGTGGACCAATAACAAGCATAAATCTTGCTTCCGTTGCCTGGACCACAAAATTGCTCCCAAAGGCAAAACGACTTTAGATGATAGCCAGTGCCTTTTAAACTTAATTACCATCAAGACACGGCTTTAAAGATAGATCTGCAGACCTAGTCCACCAGAGGTTAAGAAAAATCTCCTGAAAACTTGAGAAATATTTATGCAAAGTTCCACATATGTACGATGAATATACCATTACTCCAGTTACGTCGGAATCACTACTGGACTCGCATGCTTTGCAGACCCAGAAACCCTCGGCAAAGAGTCCTCGGGGAATTTTTAGACGGCGAAGGGGCCTTTGCCGAGGGCCCTTTATCGGGCACTCAGCAAAGCCTTTGCCGAGGGCCAGAACGGCCCTCGGCAAAGAAAAGCAGCCGTCACGGTGATAGCGCTGTTGGCGGTTTCTTTGCCGAGGGCCAGCCCTCGGCAAAGATTTTTTGAAAATTTTCCTGTTAAAATTTTTTTGAATTTTTTTAAAAACCTTTGCCGAGGGCCTCATCCCTAGCCCTCGGCAAAGATTTTTTTTATTTTTTTTTAAAAACCTTTGCCAAGGGCTTTATTCCCGGCCCTCGGCAAAGATTTTTTTGAAAATTTTTCTGTTAATTTTTTTTATTTTTTTTTTAAAAAAACCTTTGCCGAGGGCTTCATCCCTAGCCCTCGGCAAAGAATTTTTTAATTTTTTTAAAAAAACCTTTGCCGAGGGCTTTATTCCTGGCCCTCGGTAAAGAAATTTTCATAATTTTTTTTCCAAAAATTCTTTGCCGAGGGCCTTGGTCATAGCCCTCGGCAAAGAGGTAAAATTTGTTTTCTTTTTTTACACACATATACATTTATATATATCAAGCATCACACACACACACACACACACACACACACACACACACACACACACATATATATATATATATATATATATATATATATATATATATATATATATATATATATATCACACAGAATCCATTTTCTCACAATATATCACAACCATAATCGTGAACCAGAAATCACAATATATTACATCGACAAGTCACATATTCATCATCATTCACATGTTTATTACGACAAGTTCATCAAATCCAAGCACAAGTCACAGTCATAAACCACAACTCACGCTAAAGTCGGACCATATCACCTAACATGAGTCCTCATCAAACTAGCCTATGAGACGATGGTGAAAGATTGGCCCGATCACCTGGTGACGCAGTCGTGGGATGATTCGAACCCGCGGACGGAGGCTGCACAAAGGAGCAGAGATTGCATGTGTGAGTAATCCGGGAAAACAGTTTTGGAAATTACAGATTGCATCTAGTAATCCAGGAATACAAAAAGATTAGACTTAGTTAAAAATTTCGGCAGCACCTCCCCTGCACGGGGAGGTTTCCAAAACCTGCAAGAAACAACGGCACGAAGGCCGACATCTAGAACGGCACGAACGCCAACATCCACAACGGCACGAACGCCGAAATCCACAATGGTATGAACGCCGACATACATGCAAAGCACAAGCGAGAAGTGAACTTTCATACTTACAGGAGTAGCTGCAGGAGCAGGAAGTGGAGCAGGAGCTGTAAAGTGCACTTCTACACCCGATGCTTGCCCAATATTTTGCATCATCATCATCTCCGCCATCTGCTTCTGCGCGGCCTCGAACGCAACCCTCTAGGCCTCGAACGCGGCTTTCTGGGCCTCCTGCTGTGCGGTCAGTTCCACAATCTTCTCCTGCTGCTGCGCGGTCAGTTCCTGCAATATTTCACTCCAATGTTTTAGTAATGCAAATCTAATTTAGGTGTGTAAAGATGAACATATGACGAGTAAGGTAGGAATTACCTGGAGTTCTTGGACCTGCTGCAGTGCTGGAGCAGGCCGTGGGCGTATGGGCTGGCTGGAGCTCGTGCTCCGTGCTCGGATAGTGTCGAGGTTGGGAACAGTGCTGGAGTCAATGGCGCTGTCTGCAATCCACATCCGCCCGTGCTTCTTGCCTCCTCCGAGCCTCATGATTGCCTCTGCATCAATGGGCTCAGTGCGCACATCGTAATCTTTCCCATGGATCTCCCTTACCGCTGACATGTACTCTTGGACCTTAGTGTACACGTTCGGGTCCGAGTACGTCTCCGGCGGTAGAGATGGGTCGAAGGAGACAGAGGACGACGACCTGCCGATGTGGGACATAGCCCACGCAGAGAAATCTGAGAGCTCCTCGCCCGGGTGCTTAGCCTCCTGCGAGAAAGACAGGAAGATGGTGAGAAATCTGGCAGAATTGAGCGTCAAAATAAATGGAAGAAATCACTTACGAGTGCTTGCTTGTATGTGGGGAGGCTGCGGCTGCCTTGATGGTGAGTTGGACCTTGCCTGACCAGACGATTTTCCCGCTGCTTCCCATGCATTTCAACATAGCCCTCTGACAGCCATTTGTCCACGATCATGGCCCAGCACTCGGGAAACGATCGGCACCACCAGGGAATCACCTACAAGTCATCGAGTATTTGACATATAAGAAGATGACATTGAACCTGCTTAATATCAAAACGAGTCATTATGAATGTTATTCGCCTACCGAAAGGTACTGGTCCCGGGTCAGCGTAATCCTTCTTGCTTCAGGCTTGGTGAGGACCAGCTTATGTACCGACCTGTGGTACTCTATGTGGGCCTGGACGCACGCATGGTGGTGCATCTCGGTGACGTACTTCCTACAAGCTGCATGGGCTGCCCGATCTGCCTGGTTCTCAAGTCCTTCTTCGGCCTTGAAAAATTTCTGCATACAAAATCGATGTATCCATTCATTATTTCCATAAAATATTTAACCAATAAATACGATGTATTAAGCAATGTTGTGCGAGAGAGACTTACCCAAAACTCCGCCAATACCCGCTCCTGCTTGTTGCGCTGTTCGTCATCCGTGGCCAGCGTGTACCTGTCCCAGTTGGAGGCCGGCTCCCGCACCACCAGGTCTGAGGACAGCTGCACAATGCTGGGGTAGAATTTCCTGCACAATACACCAAGGATGCTCGCGGGGGTGCGTGGTGCAGTACCCGACAAAACCAACCAGGCCCTGCACAGGTGATTAAGAAAATTTATCAGTTTCTCTTATGATTTGCAACATATCTTATGAAGTAGTTGTGATAACATATATAGTTACTTACCTCTTAGCCATAGGCCGAATCACTGGGCGCCTATCAGGAAGCGGAAACGAAGGGAGTTGTGCGGGACCTCGCTCGTAGAGCTTCCGGGTAGCGGTACCCCCTCCCTCGCCCTTGCCCGTCTGCTGACCCCCCTCGTCATCCGATGAGGACGTGTCCGTGGCCGCCATGTGCTCCTCCAGCACCACGTCATGTGGCGAGGGAGGAGACCGCTGCCTCCTGCGGTGGTTGTCGCTGGTCCTCCTCTCGTCACCTCCTGCGGACGTTGCCCTGGACGACGACCCCTCACCTCGAAGGGGAAGGCGGTCTCTCCCGTAAACCGAGGGTGTGTCACGGCGTGGACGTCTACTCGCCATCTTTGTTCAATCACCTACAATCACAAAGAATGAACAAGACTAATTAGTACATATATTAGAAATAGAATCAAAATATATAAACGAAACACAAATTAAACAAAAACATAGTATTACATGGTTTAGGAATAATCTTCTTGATTGGGATCATAGGTCTCATCATCACTGTCAAGATTGTCCAAGTGGACAACACTATCCGAAGGTTCCATGTTGTCATCATCGTCATTGCCTAGAAGTAAACGCTCAAGCATTGCTATGTCCTTGGCATTTACCACCACATCTCCATCGACCTCGCCATGAACCGTTTCATTGTCTACTTCCATTTCGATAGCTTCGGGTAAGACTATCTCAAACGTGCCTGGTAGCCCATCTTCTTGATAGAACTGTCCATCATATGTGTTTGCGTTGAAGTTGTTGTAATCATCATCGTTTGGGGCAGGTAGTTTACCGTGTGGAGATACCTGGTGCACAATAGCCCAACCCTTAAGATACTCTTTGTCTTGGTTGGCGTATCGAGTATAATACACCTGCACGGCCTGTTAAGCCACAATGTACACATCTTTTCCAGGATAGGTGGAATCTTCTCGAATCTCGACTAGCCCAAGATGAGGGGTTCGTTTCATTGATCGAGGATTAAACCAGTGGCATTTGAACATGACAAGTTTAAGAGGTTTGTCTCCATGAAATGAGACTTCGATGATTTCCTCAACTCTACCATGATAGTCGAGGCCATCAGTGCCAGGCGTACAAACTCCGCTATTTGTGGTTTTTCGTTTGGGCCGAATCTGCTCGTAACTTGTTGTGTGGAAGCGATATCCGTTCATGTCATAGCCGGTATATGACTTGACCCTAATGTCACAGCCGTTTGCAACCTGTTTCAACTCGGCACTCATGGACGAACCGGTCTGGGCCTGCAAGGTCAAGCATGATAGATCGTTATATTAATCAAACGTAAGATCACCTTGGACGATCTAACGGATGAGCTAAATTTGACATTACCTTTTGTCTGAACCAAGAAATGAAATCAGGCCCCCCCGCTCCCGCACCCCGCGAAACAAGGGTGTCTTCTTCATGCGGGGTAGGATCCCTTGATTGATGCCAGACTTCACGAACAAATTCCCTGTCGGAACGAGAAACAATGGGGTTGGATGCAGAGTAGTGACGGCGTATTCAAACAAGTTCGTTGAGAACTTACTTGATGAATAGCTTCACCTCGGTAAGATTCCTTAACACATATAGCATGATACTGCGCCACTCTTCATTTACCAATAGCTTCGGGGTTGATCCACTTGCGCTACCGAGTTGGCCTTGGAAAAGGCCGAGGGTCGATTCATTTTCATCAACATTGTAACGAGCGAGTGGGTTATGATTGCTAGGAAGGTTCGGCTTGTAGTATAACGTTGTGAAGTTTGCCACCTCCTCCCGAAGGCATGCCTCTGCAATGGAAGCCTCAATTCTGGCTTTGTTTGTACATTTTTTGCGAACAGTCTTTAGACATCTCTCGATTGGATAACACCAACGGGCCTGCACGGGCCCCCCCAAACGTGCCTCGGTCGAGAGGTGCACAAGCAGATGCTGCATCGACAAGAAGAAGCCAGGTGGAAAGATCTTCTCTAGCTTACATAGCAACACAGGTGCCGCTTTTTCCAAGTCCTGAGCGACGGTCCGAGATATCTCCTTAGCACAAAGCTGGCGGAAGAAATAGCTCAACTCTGCTAGCACTTGCCAGACATGCTCAGGGACATAGCCTCGGACCATCGCCGGAAGAAGCCGCTCAATCCATATGTGGTAGTCATGACTCTTCATCCCGTTGACTCGCAGAGTGCCCAAGTTCACTCCCCTGCTCAGATTCGCTGCATATCCATCTGGGAACATCAACGTCTGCATCCATCTCAGTACTTCCCTCCTTTGATCGATTTGCAAGACGAAATTGACCTTAGGCCTTTTCCAGTTCTTGTTTCACCCACTAGGAGGCTGCATCTCTTGATTCGGTCTATCGCACAAAGTCTGGAGGTCCACTCTAGCCTTAACATTGTCCTTAGACTTGTTAGTGTCCATCAGAGTTCCCCAAAGTGCCTCAGCGATATTCTTTTCAGTGTGCATTACATCAATGTTATGTGGCAGAAGAAGGTCATCGAAATAGGGGAGCCTCGTCAACCCGGACTTATGAGTCCACATATGTTCTTCATCATATCCTACAAAACCACCACCTTCTTCATTAGGCATGAGAGCATCTATCTGAGCACGAACCTCGGCACCAGTCCTCATGTGCGGTTTAGGGTCTGTCACTTTGACACATTTCATAAAGCTCTTGATGTCTTCTCTGAATTCATGGTCTAGAGGGAGGAACTGACGATGCTGGTCGAATGACGAATACTTGCCACCCTTCTTCAACCAAATGAACCTCACAGCTTCCTTGCATATTGGGCATGGGTACTTCCCGTGAACACACCAGGCGACGAATAACCCATACGCTAGGAAGTCATGCAAAGAGTAGTGGTACCAAACGTGCATTTTGAAGCTTGTCTTTGTAGCTCGGTCGTATGTCCATACCCCCTTCTCCCAAGCGTGGATCAATTCATCAATCATAGGCTCCATGAACACGCCCATATTACTCCCCGGGTGTCCAGGAATTATCAACGACAAGAATATGTTATGTCGTTGAAAGGAGATGCCGGGAGGGAGATTGAGGGGGATCACGAAAACGGGCCAGCATGTGTACGGGGCAGCCATCATTCCATAAGGATTGAACCCATCTGTTGCCAGGGCGACACGTACATTACGGGCCTCAACTGCTTTGTCAGGATGTTGGTCATTGAAGTACGTCCATGCTTCAGCATCAGACGGATGTACCATCTTCCCAGGATTGTACCGTTTGCCATCTTTGTGCCAGGTCATCTGTTTCGCGGATTCCTCGGTCATGAATAGCCGTTGGAGCCTCGGCAGGAAAGGAAGGTGCCGTAACACTCTCGCGGCGATCGGAAGCTGCTTCTTCTGACCATCACCAGAGTCTACCTCCAGGTACCTGGAGGATTTACACTTTGGACAGTAATTTGCATCCTTATGTTCTTTCCTAAATAGGACTCACCCCTTCGGACAAACATGTATCTTGTCATACGGCATCTTCAGCATACGAAGGACTTTCTCTGACTCGTACAAGTTGTTCGGCATACTGTGTTGCTTTGGTAGCATGCTGCCCCACACGGCCACCATCTTATCAAAGCCTTCTCGACTCAGGTTTAACTCGGTCTTCAACCCCATTACACGTCCAATGGCATCCAGCTGAGAAACCGTTGTATGCTTGTGAAGGGGTTTCTGTGCCGAGTCCAACATTTTGAAGAAGGCCTTTGCGGATTCCTCCATCTCCTTCTTCTCACGTCCTTCAGCGAAGTGAGCTTGGTGGGCGTCATCTAGCATGTCTGCTACCCCGGCATCATCATCAAAAGCCTCGAGGCGTGGTCTCACCACCTCCGATCTCATACGATCTACTTCACCATGGTAGATCCACTAGTGGTAGCCAGGCGTATAACCATTCGACACAAGATGTCTACCCATGGTCTGCTCGTCTACCTTTCTCACGTTGTCACATTTCCTACAAGGACACCAAACTAGAGAATGTCCTCCTGCTCTTGGACCAAATGCTTGTTTCAAGAAAAGATCTGTGCCCTTCACCCATTCAGCGTCGTAGTCACCACTGCTTCTCCAGCGCGTGTACATCCACTGACGGTCCTCCATCCTTTAACATATACATCACAGAGTATTGTGACCATCAATTGCATCTACGCGGTGTTCCTACTGTCTAATAGGTGAGGGTAGGTCCTAATCCCACCCGCGGATGCGTAGATGAGGTCAATTTCCATGTTCCTCTCCTCTCCGAGACAGAATTTCGACAGCACCTCCCCGCTGTTCTCCCGATACACGTCCTGCAAGGGAGAGTGTGTATCCGGAGAACAACAGGGAGGTGATGTCGAAACTCTGTCTCGTACAGGACCGAACCATGGAAACTAACCCATCTATGCATCCGCGGGCTGTCCAAAAAACGTGGACAATCCAAAACAGATACGGTCGAAGATATGCAAAGATCCGCATACCTATGACCGTATCTCTTTCGGACGGGAGACGCCTAACTGGGTCACTCGATCTAGACAACAATAAGGCAGAGAGGTTATTTATACCTAGGGGGTTGGTGAAGTCAGGCTAGTGGGGCAGTGGCGAGTCGACGCAGTGGCGAGGCGACGCAGTGCAGGCAGAACCGCGACGCCGATGAAGACGATCGGGGTCCTCCGGGTCCCCTCCGACGTGCTCGTCTCCTACATAAAAAGGCAATAGGTTAGTGTTTGCTCAAAATTTTGGCAGCACCTCCCCGGCACGGGGAGGTTTCAAAAACCTGCAAAAAACCGACACGATGGCTGGCATTCACAATGGCACAAAGGCCGACAACCACAACAACACGAAGGCCCTCATATCAACTTACGGCACAAAGGCCCACACAACCACATACGGCACGAAGGCCGACAACGAGAGTTTTACCCACTATCTAAATATAACGTGTTCAGATTTGCACGTAGTAAATTATCAGCAATGTTCAGATAGAATATTAGATGATATGTTAATTCCCCTAAGAATTTTACTCTGATGGCATTGTTGAAAATTTTACTTATATGCCAAAAAATTGGAGTCACCATCTCTGATGGCATCAAGTGTCAAGTGATAAGCAAGGAACACCATGCAACAAGAAACTGGATGAAATCTGCAATAATAAATTATGGTAGCACCAGAATTTCAAGTTCACAGCAATGAGTTGCCCAAGGTTTCAAGAAGTGGTCAGGCAGATCACTAGCACTGACTGAGATGCATCAGACCATTACACTAACACTTGAGTCCTGTTGCAGTGGTTCAAGCCTGTTCAGTAGTGCTACTGCTGCAGCTGCAGCAGCCAGCCACCTGCAGTTCCCTGGTGCAAGGCAAGGGTGCTAGCTGCAGCAGTAGCAGAAGACTGCAACAATAATTTATAGTTCAAAAAAACCTCATTACAAACAAGCCCCTGGAGTACTTCCATCGATTGAACACATACATCAACCTACACTACAGGGATTCTTCAACAGATGAAACAACCTAGCTAAATTAGGCACTTAGGTGGTTGGTGTTTATAATTTATTGGCATTACTATAGATGGCTACATTTGAACCACACTAGAACATGCACCCCAAAATGATCCTAATATAAACAACAAGAACATGGAGATGAACCAGACATGATGGTCTGCAGTACTTACGAAAATCTAATTGAGTATGACAATGGTGTCAATTCATGCAACTTCGCATTTTTGCAAGTAATCACTGTAGTAGTCAGTAGTGACATAGTTGACAAAAGTTTTACCATACAAGAGTGGATAGTCTCTGTCAGTTTGACTCATAATAACTAGTATAGTTACTATAAATGGAGAAAAATAGTAATGACGTCCTGTAATAGTAAACATGTGGGGTAACCAACCTACAACTCATTTTAATGATTTAATCCCAACATTTAACTAAATAGAGATGTTATATCCTTCTCTGATTCTCTCCATTCTTTCCAGAAATTGCTTTCTTCACAATATTTTCTTTTCTGAAATTCATAGAAGAACACGTTAGAGCTACTTATATCTCCACTTTTGGATTTTTTTTGGCGAGGAATATTCACTTTTGGATTGGGTAGTGGTTGCCTGCAAACATTGTCCAAACTTTAAATAATCCACCTTGACATCAGGTTTTTACACACTTTCTCAAACTAACAATTACTATCATCCTGACATAGAAACACACCAGTCATCCCCTAAACATGATAGAACAATTTGTGGATTTCTTTTTTTTCTTGAATACATAGGATCTGTGCATTTTTGGTGCAAGGATAGACATTCCAAACTCAGACAAGTGGGCACACAAATAAAATGTAGAATAACAACATACAGTAAATAGGTCCAGTGAAGAAAGAAGTGCACCTTGAGTCTCAATCACAGGTCTTCAACAGTTCTTCAGTCTTCAAAGTAGTACACAGCACCTCCACTAGGAACCTTCGGTCCTTGTTTAGCCCAAAAACTTCACTGCAACACTTCTTGCTTAGCCCAAAATCTTCACTGCAGCACTACTTGCTTAGCCCAAAATCTTCACTGCAGCACGAACACGCCCATAATTAGATATCACAACAATGACAACTGCATTATTTTGGATGACGACAGGTGGTGGTAAAGGAGGAGAGATGCCACAAAAAAGGTGGTTGAGATTACCCTCTCACTGACTACCTTTATGTACATAAACTACTTTGCATAAATACTTTTATACAGCTCGATCATAGTCATTTTGCGTGCTACCAGAAAAACATGTAAAATAATGGAACTGGACCTATTTTATAGAACTATCAATTGTATACAAATGCACAACTTCGCACTATACATATGGAAGTAACCAAAACCTTTATTACTTCTCATAGCCAAAATGGAATATCTGATGGATCATTTTTCACCGACCTCAATTAACAAACAATTTCCACGGTGACAACAAAAACATTCAGTGAATCTGAAGATACCCCAAGCTTCACCTTTTCCATCCTTTTCCGCCTTCGCCTACCTTAATTCCTACAAATTAAGGTGGGGGATCCTAGTTTTTTTAATATCTGGCTTTAAGAGCCACAGTCAATACAATGAGGGATCCTCAACCCAGGTATGAGTATGTATAAAGAGCGATGAAGTACATACTACTCTCGTGTTGTAGTTCTGAAAACAAAGCAGGTGAACATTCAGTTACAGTGTAGGATGATATAGCTACCTTTATATCAATATGTATATATTATTAGGTGTCTTGCAATTGAGACAAGGCTTGACAATTCAATGGAAAGTAAGGATAGCACGGATGTCTCGTAGCTTTCATTCACAAAATTAGTGGCAGAGGGCCCTGTTTCATAAGATTTCTTAAGAAATAGGTTATTTTACATGCAAGAAAAATGTTAAGAGCACATCCTGATTTTTCTTTACTTTAGTAATCTATGTTTATCATCAAGCTCTACTACATAAAGGAAAATTCGACTTCACTAGTGTGTCGTATGACAAGTACTAGTTGGAAACAAGGACCCACGCTCAATCAGTTGACCCACGCTCAATCAGTTGAACTCCATTTGAACGTTTGTCATTCTAGCGAGGATTTTCATTTAAGACATGGAACCTACAACACTGTATTGTCAGATGAGCAAAGTGCAACACTGTATTTACCTCTAATGAAGGAGCAGGAGCAGGAGAAGGGCCGCAGTTCTTGCAGCTCACCCCAGATCCGGGCAAATCCTGACTGCTTGGCTTGGATCCAGCAGCCGGCGCCTTCGAGAGGAAGAACAACGACACCGTGCCGCCTCGAGCTCTAAGGCTGACACGAGTGTTACCTCGAGCGTCGTCGCCTAGTGCAGGATCCGGGAGAGGGAGCTACCTTTGGAGCGTCGGCGCGTCACTGGCTGCGCGGACCACCGGGTGACGCCGCTGGCCGCTCTGCGGCGCAGGACACAGCGCGTAGACCGCCGATTGAGGCTGCACCGCTATCCTGGAGGGGCAGAGGGCGGGAAGCTCACGGAGGCACGGATCTGAAGGCGTGCAGCGGACGGCCTGGGTGCGGAGCTACTGCGGCGGCGGGGCGGGCGTGCGTAGTTGCGGCGGCGGCGCAGTGCGTGAGGAGCCGAGCGGGTGAGTCCGCGAGTGCGTGCGTGCTATTGGGTCGAGTGCGTGCGAGGGTGGTTTGGAGGCAGGCGGGCCGGGGAGGTAGGGGCGGGGCGCGCAGCAGCGGCGCGGGAGGCGAGGTCCAGCGGCGGCGCGGCAGGGGAGCTGGAGCGTGCGGTCTTGGGCGGGATGAGGAGGAAATGGCTGGGGCACTGAGTTTTGGGCCGGCCCGGGTTCATTTTGTAGGGTTGGGCCTTTGCCGATGGCCCAGATCTCGGCAAAGAGTTTTTTTATTTTTTTTAAAAAATCTTTACCGAGGGCCCAAGGTTTGGCCCTCGGCAAAGATTTTTTTGTTTTTTGAACCTATTTTTTTGGTGCTATAATACATTGTTTTAAACTCAATTTTAAAAATTAGGCCAATTTTTACTTTTTTTTATATATTTCCTTAATTTATTTTGTTTCGTTGATTTTTTTGGATATTTTAAATTTGAACTGCAGCTGCATGAAATAATGCATTGCAAAAAACCAAATTTTTATGTGAGCCTATATGTACTCTATTATCAGCAGAAAATGTTAACCATAGGAGTAGAAACCTAGCTACATGTGTCGAAGCGTTTCCAATTTGATTTGGCTTACAACCACAACTGTTGGCTTTAAATGAAAAATTTTGGGCCTCTGTGACTTCATATGGCCAAGTCCTTACAACCTTTAATTTCCCACTCAAGAGATCATCAAATAAAAAAAGTGAAAGGAAATAATTATAAGTAAAGACTATTGCTTCTCCAACGATTCCCTTGACGAATTGTATGTCCAGAACGAGATAATCTACAAAACTATGCAGCTGCACTTCAAATTTGAAATATCCGAAAAAATCAATGAAAAAAATAAATTAAAGAAATATATAAAAAGTAAAAATTAGCCTAAATTTTAAAATTGAGTTTAAAACAATGTATTACAGCACCACAAACAAAATGGGCTTAAAAAACAAAAAAAATCTTTGCCGAGGGCCCAAAGCCTGGCCCTCGGCAAAGACCTTCTTTGCCGAGAGCCAGGCTTTGGGCCCTCGGCAAAGAGTGTCTTTGCCGAGGGCCAGGCCTTGAGCCCTCGGCAAAGACTATTCGGAAAAAAATTTTTGGCCGAAAACTCACAAGAAAAATCTTTGCCGAAGGCTAGCACATGGCCCTCGGCAAAGTTTTTTTTAAAAAATTAAAATATTTGGTTTATTGCAATGCATTATTTCATACAGTTGCAGTTCAAATTTGAAATATTCAAAAAAATCAATAAAATAAAATAAATTAAGGAAATATATAAAAAAAGTAAAAATTGGCCCAAATTTTAAATTTGAGTTTAAAACAATGTATTACAGCACCACAAACAAAATGGGCTTAAAAAACAAAAAAATCTTTGCCGAGGGCCCAAAGCCTGACCCTCGGCAAAGACCTTCTTTGCCAAGGGCCATGCTTTGGCCCTCGGCAAAGAGTGTCTTTGCCGAGGGCCAGGCCTTGGGCCCTCGGCAAAGACTATTCGGAAAAAAAATTTTGGCCGAAAACTCACAAGAAAAATCTTTGCTGAGGGCCTGGCACATGGCCCTCGGCAAAGATTTTTTAAAAAAAAATTAAAAATTTTGGTTTATTGCAATGCATTATTTCATACAGCTGCAGTTCAAATTTGAAATATTCGAAAAAAATCAATAAAACAAAATAAATTAAGGAAATATATAAAAAAAGAAAAATTGGCCCAAATTTTAAAATTGAGTTTAAAACAATGTATTATAGCACCACAAAAAAATGGGCTCAAAAAACAAAAAAATCTTTGCCGAGGGCTCAGCCTGGCCCTCGGCAAAGACTATTCCGAAAATTTTTTTTGGCCGAAAACTGATAGGAAAAAATCTTTGCCGAGGGCCTAGCACATGGCCCTCGGCAAAGATTTTTTTAAAAAAATTTGGTCCAAACAAAAAAAATAAAAAAATTGATCCAAACACCGGGAAAAATTCTTTGCCGAGGGCCTCGCCCGTGGCCCTCGGCAAAGACTATATATTTTTTTTAAAAAAAATTGGTCGAAAACTAGGGTGCAAAAAAAAAATCTTTGTCGAGGGCCTAACGGCTGGCCCTCGGCAAAGCCTGATGGGAGTGGGCGCCGTGACCCAACGGGCCTAATTTGCCGAGGGCATCTTTGCCGAGGGTCTGCCTTTGCCGAGGGCTTCTGCAGCTGGCCCTCGGTAAAGAGTCTCTTTACCGAGTGCCCGATATCTAGCCCTCGGCAAAGCCTCAGGCCCTCGGCAAAGCACGCGTTTCCAGTAGTGAATCTGGTCAAACTGTAGGGGGAGGGGGTTGGAATTCTCATGCACATGCACCTGCCAGGACGCTCACGGCAACTGAATCTGAATATCATGATTCACAAGTCTACCATAATTTTCTTTCAAAAACAAGTCTACCATAATACCATCAAGGCATTAACAACCACGATGTTCGCAAGTAATGCACTACCATAAGTACCAATCTGCATCCTCCTCATGTACTCTGGCAGCAGGCCGTCAGCATCTTCCTGAAATTGGTTCTGGCTGTATAGCCACAGAATCACCGCAACCAGAACCCGGTACAGTCAAACTTCCGAAGCATACGAAGGACTAGAAGCTGATGACAGTGACTGGACTAAGCTGGCCTGCCAACACAACACGACCACGGTGTTGTGTTCAAAAGGTATACCCGGCCAGTCATAGTATGATCGATGATGATGGCTCAGACTTCAGTCGTGTCACCTCTGTAGTCAAGACTTGCCCTTCGGGCACTCCACTTCTCAGCCAACCAACAAGTTCTTCAAATCTACTCTGTTCGACTAGCTGCCTCCATGTATGCATCTCTGAACTCTGCCTCCACGCAATTCTTCACCTTACTCCGATGTCCCCGGTTAGCTTGGCCTTGCTGTGGTTAGCTCTCTCACTTGTAGCAGCCGTCGAACCAGCTGATGACCAAGAGGCTAGCTGCTCGCCCAAGTTGTGCGGCAACCTGACTATCTCAGAGCCATTTGGATTCGTTCCGGAGCAGGCAACGGACACAAAATGCGGTCGGCTGGGATTCGAGGTCCATTGCAACAACAGCATTCCATACCTCGGCTATTATCGGCGAAAGTATAGATTCCAGATCCTCAACATCTTCTACGACAACAGCTCCTTGCTTGTCGCTGACATCCACAAGCTTGAGGACTTCAACGGATCGAACTCCAAGGGCTGCCATGTTCTGACTGCCAACACCTCCTCCAAAATCGGCCTTCCATTCTCGATCAGCCCCGTCAATCTGAACCTCATCTTCTACATGTGCACCAAGGCACCGGAGCCGGATAGGGGGCTTGTGGAGACGAAATGTGGCAGCAGCTTGTTTGTTCATGTCGGAGGGCATTACAATGACTCGAGCAATTACACGCAGTACTCGGTAGAGGGATGCAGCACAACCCTTGTGCCAGTGCGGGAGGCATTTGGCAAGGCGAACGCGAGCAGCTATGAGGAACTCATCAGCGATGGCTTCCTCTTGACATGGCAGCCAAAATCTGGTAAATTCACTTGTGAGATTATTACAATCAAATAAATTGAATCATGCATTTGGTGTGCAAAAGGTCAGATTATATTCTTCTAGTCCAATAGAAAACCAAAGTCACAGTCAGTTAGCACGCCAGTAGGACATCTGACACATCTCATCATGACATCATTTACATTTACATGGTTATGGCACTTTTGTAGTGAGTACACATAAGAAGAATTTTGCGACAGGCAATTTACTCCATTAGTAAAACAGTTGAAACTCGAAACACTAATTTTAGAAACATATCACTTGTAAAAAAGGTAAATGTTAAGAAAAAATAGACAGTGTCATGCTGTCACGGAAAAATCACTAGTCATATTGCACTTCCCTTCGGTTTTCTCCAATAATGCTATCTCTGTCATTATTGGATAATTTTTCATTGTGATTGAGATGTTGCTAACTAGAATCAATATATATTGCAGACGGGAGGCACAACATCAGATTAATTCTAATAGGTACTCCCTCCATCCCTGAATAAATCAATTCCTGGAAGTCAATTTTTTTTATGTTTGACCCAATTTATAGAAAAAACACAAATATTTATGAAACCAAATAAGCACATGATGAAAATACATTTTATGGTGTATGTAACGATACTAATTTGGTGTCATAAGTCTTTATGCTCTTTTGTATAAATCCGGTCAAACTTAGAAAAGTTTGATTTAAGACATCTCTATGTATTTATTTGGCTAGCTATACGTACTGTACTACCAACTAAAATTTCAGCTGGCAGGTTAGCCTAGTGCTCTTATGTGATAACAGAATAGGATCTACTGCTATTCTTATCAGTTTTGCAGATATCTATATCTGATATTACAGAAGAACTCTAGGGAGAAGATTTAAATTAATAATATGGAATTATAGCATCCTCAAGAACTTGCATATGCATAGATGGAAATCTTCTATAGTAGTGTATATTTCCATGGCTGGGTTTCATTCTTTGGTTTTAATTTTCTAGGTTCCATGTCCGCTACAGCTGGGTTGTTTTTCACATGTCTTCTTTGGTTCATATACCGTCGGAAACAAAAGCTCGGTCTCTTCATTCTCCAAAAGCATGCTCGGAGTCAATCAAATATGGAAGAGATAATAAGGAGATATCAATCACTGACCCCAAAGAGGTACAGTCACTCGGATCTGAAGAAAATAACAAGAGGTTTTAAGGAAAAATTAGGAGAGGGTGGTTATGGTACAGTATTCAAGGGTACTCTACCAGATGGCCATATGGTTGCTGTGAAAATCTTAAAAGGGTCCAAAGGCAATGGAGAGGAATTCCTAAATGAGGTTACTAGCATTGGTAGGACTTCCCATGTCAATATTGTCAGTTTATTTGGCTTTTGTTTAGAGGGATCTAAGAGAGCCCTTGTTTATGAGTACATGGCCAATGGCTCTTTAGAGAAGTATATTTATTCAGAGAGTTTAAAGTCGGCACTTGGATGGGAAAATTTGAGGAAAATAGCTATTGGCATCGCACGAGGCCTGGAGTATTTGCATCAGGGCTGCAGCACCCGCATCATTCATTTTGATATAAAGCCCCACAACATCCTTCTTGATGAAGACTTCTGTCCCAAAATTGCTGATTTTGGATTGGCAAAACTGTGTCATGTCAAGGACAGTGCTCTCTCAATGGCTGATGCAAGAGGCACCATTGGTTTCATTGCTCCAGAAGTGTTTTATAGAGGATTTGGAGTTGTGTCAACTAAGTCAGACGTTTACAGCTATGGAATGATGGTACTACAAATGGTAAGCGGCCGGGGAAATACTGAGATTTCTAGTGAAACGTATTTTACTGACTGGATTTATGACTACATGGTAAAGGATTTGCAAAGCCATGAAGTCACATGCGAGCTAGAAGAGACTGCAAAGCAGATTGCTCTAGTTGGCTTGTGGTGCATACAGATGGCCCCAGGAAGTCGTCCTTCCATGAATACAGTCACAGAAATGTTGGAGAAGAATATCAACGAATTGGAAATGCCACCCAAGCCATTCCTTTCTTGCCCCCTGCCTCAATCACATTTCTCATCTTAGCCAAAATATTCCCTATTGGGATGACTCATATCATCTATGTTTTATAATGTCACTCAAAATCAAAACAATGAAAAGTATATTCTTGTAGCACCTTTGAATTACTACTGCACATTTTCAATAGATGAATATACATATTCATAAAAGCAGCAAATCAATGTGTGGGTTTAATCATAGTTCCACGTGGTCCTAACATAAACATTGTTATTTGATTTGCTGCTTTGCAATTTTCGATCACACATAGTCAGTCCATCATCAAAATATTAATGTACTACCAATTTGTGCCCATATCAAGTTATGTTCACCTGTTTGTCCAGATTGTAGACCTTCGTGCAATCCAAGACCCAAAATATGTTCACCAGTATAAAAAGTGAGCCTAGCTCAACTGGTTGGGTCACCCAACCACAACCAGGTTCAAGTCCCCTCTAGGCTTTAATTTGGGTGTCTATTTTCTTTTTTTAACGAAAAACCACCTACTTTCTTCTAGATTGGATCTCGTTTTTTAAAAATAAGCATACAAAAATTATAAAGAATAGGAGCAGACACCGTTTTTGCCCTGGTTGCTTGGGAGCTGTGGAAGGAGAGGAATATAGGTAGATGCTTCGGTGGCACCGCCACCCAACTTCACCCGCCGTAATCAAACACGAGGCCAAGCAATAGGTGTAAGCCGGCAAAACACTTGGGTTGTCTCTTGTTCGATATAATAGCCTAAGTACATTGATATCTAGGGAGGGCGCTTGAGCCTCATTGTAATCTATTATAGCCCCCCCGGTTAGCACTGCCAAAGTGTTTGTACTGCAAAAACCTTCTTCCTTAATGCAAAGACGAGCAAACCTTTTGCGTGTTTCAAAAAAAATTATAAAGAACACCCACATATCCAAAGGCCGAACGCCAACAGTTACAGCAGACCGTTTCCCAGGCTCCCAGCAACATTAGTGTACTCGGTGACGATTCAATTGAAAATGAGACACGCTTTCTATCGGCCTGAGAACTAATAATCAAATTGATCCACAGGGAGACAGCTAGCAAAACCACAGTATGTGATAGATCTACGTATCATTAGGGATACAAGTGTGTACCCGACAGAGATCAATCCAATTGTTGACAACCAGTGAAGAAGCAAGCACATACCTCCATTGTTGACAGGCGGGCCGTGGGCGCGGGATGCCGGGATGCGTCATCCATCGGTGACCCCATTGTTGGACTGATCTCTCCACCGAGTGGCCCAATGGCCACTTGGGCCTTTGGTCACGCGCCCTGATCGGGGGCGCCCAACCCTAAATGGTTGGTGGGCCCCCGTCACACTGCGCAAGATAAATAGGTGGGGGTGCTGGCGACTCGAGGTACGAGGTTCCCCGGCAATCATTCACCCCACCAACAACCCTAATCCCAATCTAAGAGAGGGGCGCAGCCAGTGACAGGAAACGCCATCGGCCGCGCCGCCACTACGTCTCCGACTCCACTGCACCACCATTCTTCACTGCATCACGCTCCCCTTCCCCGACCACCGCTGCCCGTGTGCAGAGCCTCACCAACGAACCAGCGATGACCTTCTCCGGATCGGGATCGAACTCCAACGCCCCAACTCCACTTCCCACCGATGGTCTGCTCCACCTTGCTCCTTCCTCTCTCTCTTCCTCTCTCTCGGATCTAGTAGGCTATGTACTAGGACGTACTAGGACTTGTTGTTTATACCCAAAATGTAAAGTAGAAACCCCACTGATCTACTGCTACTCGATCCAAATGATCTAACACCTATCACCACCGGCACCGAGACTGCTCACCGATTTCCTGCATTGCGACGTAATTAGCCGAAGTCGCGCTATGCCGCTATGTAGCTGCCCTCGCATCTGACGGCGGCGACAGGAGCCGCCGGGACGGGGGGCATATCAGCCGCCTTCGGCTCAGGGCGGAGCGGAACACACCATTTAGGGCCTTTGAAGCCCATGCACATCTCGCCCAGACATGGGTTGGAAGGATTGAAATTCCTCAGTCTGACTATCATTGCGCCTCTGGCCCAGTTCCTTCAATTGGCCGGACTGACTCGTGCGGTCCTCAGGCCTGGGATTGGACCGGCCTGAATCTGGGCGGTGGAGAGAGCCATGGGCGGTGCTCTCCGTGGCCGTGGCCCGTGGGCTTAGTTTTATGCGCCCGTGACGTGGGAAGTGGGAACGTAACACCGGGCCCACTCGTCAGCTCTCAGCACCTCGCGCTCGATTTTCTGGTTAAAGAATAGGAGTACGTGTGTACGTACATTTGGACGGCTGCCCCTTGAATATGACTCCACTACTCTATACAAGATTATTACAAGTTTGTAAAATGAAGAGGCACATGGGGTGCCTTTGGTAGAATAAGTATATGCCATCGTCAAGTTGCTAATATATTATATTGAACATTTCATATCATTGCAAACGGATAATTCATGGACTCTCTTGATAAGCTTGGAGCATATGTGACAGAATATAGGATTTGCTGTAGACAAATGAGAAGAGGCGTGGACGAAGAGTGAGCTGAGGTTCCCTGCTCATAATTAATTGTATTGGTTTGAGCTAAATTCCCGAGTTGATATGCTTTTTTATTTATTATATAGGAATCAATTATGCTAATTTTTTAGTTTGAGACGACATACGTTAACAAAAAAGCGTCTATTAGTATTTGGGGTGCATATAAAACTAGTATATGTGCATTGTTTGTAAGAGAAGTGGACTTGTAATAATAAGGGATGGTTAAGCGCATAACTTATGCAGAGACTGGAATAAAAAAAATCCTTTGTCTAAAAATTTGTAAGAGAGTGGACGTGCATACATTATACAAAACGTCTGTGATGTACGGTGGTGCCCATATGCATGTCTGCATGCGTTTATGCTAACGTATTCTCACCAAAAAAAAAGTATACATGCTATACGTCTATATCTATATATCTATCTATCCTACTGTAAAAGAGCGAGTTTTTTTTGAGAGGATCTCCCTGCGTAATAACCGTTGGATTTGGACTTCGTGCTATATGAGCCCTCTGTCATACGTGATCTTACATCTTCTAAGATGTAACCGTCCGAAACTCAATCTCATGTAAGACTTAAACTCACGTCCACTCCTAGCGCCGTCAGACTCTTAACTCAACACGGTGTGTGTTGATGCGCTTTGTCTTCCGTGGTGCAGAACAATTGTGGTTTGCAGTCTCAACTATGTAGGGAGTCTGACGGGTTACAAAAGCAAATGAGCATTTAAATAAAAAAATTGCCAAAAAAAGGAAAAACGACATTCTCATCTATAATTTGCAAAAAAAAAAGTTATAAACCAACATATGCCTATACAGTTATTTATGCGGGTCTAACGTTCGATGAGGCTATGTGGGCCCACTGATAGAAAAAATAAGAATTATTCAGTACGATTTAATAGAGTATATTGAACAGTTTTTAATAATTTATTTACTCTCTAAATCATTATAAATTGTTTTTATATCTATATACATGTCTCAAACTTACGTGGGTCACCTATCCAAATGGATGGTACTTGGAATGAGTTATTTAATTTGTCGCCGAGTCTGATATTCGTTCCTAAACTGAAATATCATATAACATGATTTTTCTATACCTAATAGTCTATATCTATATCTATACCTACCTTAATACTAAACAAACAAAATTTCTTGCCACCCTAAATTTTCATCCAGCTTAACCTAGAGTGGCTCGGTTTCGGCATCAGTTTTCGGGAAAAAAAACCGCGTCCGTGTTTCTCTACTAGATGGAAATGTTTTCCGAAAAAAAATCCCGTCCGTGAGATGGAAACCTTTTCCCGTGAAAGACGTTCCAGCTCATGTGTCCTTTTCCGGTTCCCCTTCCTGGCTCTGTATGTTACTTTTGTTTTCTCTTTTTCTTTCTCATTTTTAATAAAAAACAAAATTATAAATAACAGATAGAATACCATGGGTGTTATGTAGCATCCTAACAACAAACAATTTGAACCTTGTTCGACATGACACGATCAAATCAATCAAGCATTTGTCATCTAACTTTATTATATATCGACAATTCAATTAACTTTTTCATTGCATTTGAAATTGTTTTTATAAACACGTGCGACACGCACATGCATATTTGTTATACGTCTATCTATCTATCTATACTATAAAAGAGTGAAGGAATTGAAAATAGTCTCTCATCTTAATATTTCTATCCACCTTAATTCTTGTCCCTTAGATCTACATTAAAATCAGATCCAACGCATCTAAATCATCCACCGTGATCTGACAGGCGGACCCAGCCAGAAAACTTGTACGCGTGTTTCTCTCTTGCGGCCACGCTCCCCCTCGCGTTTTTTTTCACCGAGCTATTGTTTACCCACCCGCCTATACCCATGTTCCTCCTATCGAGAAAATCTAACCGAGCGTACACATGCAAACTAGATTCATCTCGAGTTGTTCGTGGCTACCCTAGGCTCTAGCCTATAAAAGGAGGTTTCATTGTCCATCATATTCGGATAGGCTACATCGCTGCCGCTGTTCCTCTGGTCTCCGAACCGGTCCCGGCGCTCGGGGCCGTCGACGATGGCGCTGCCTACCGCGTTGGGGTTGGCTCCCTTGCAGATGAACCAGTCGTCGAACCCCTGCGCAGCCGATCAATGAACTCCTTGTTGTGCTTGTACGGCACGATAGAGGCGGCGCGGTGGTGCACCCGGGCACGAAACCGGGCGCCGTAGCCGACCAGGTAGCTCATCCCGCGTGGTTTGCATGCTGCCCAGCACGTAGTCCACCTACGCCTGGGCCAGTGCGAACACCTCGCCGGCGCTCGCCACCGTCGCGCTGCCGCGCACGTCATGAAGGACTGCTCGTGCGCCCCGGCGGCGGACGAGAGGTAGCCTGAGTAGGCGGACAGCAGGATATGCTCGCTCCATCCTCATCAGTCATCACTGTTGTTGGCATGGCAGCACACACCCGTGGTGAGCTTCGATCTTCACGTATTTTAAATCACGTCTCTTCACTTTTCTTGTTTGCATGACTGTGTTATAGATGCGATTGGAGACGTTTCCGGTAGAAATTAAAGATGCAGCACCGTGCATGGACCAGCTATCCAGCAAGGGTAGGAAAGTGCGGCTTGCAGTAGGCAGCCCACACACAGTTAAGAAGCAGATGAGATGAAAGTGCAATTGATGGCAAGCACGACAGCGAGTAATGGCGGCAAGAGCAGAAGAAGTGTGTGGTGGTTGCAGCGGGTGCTCGACTTGGCAAAGCAATGGTGACCCGGTGGTTGACGGCATGACGGGCAGTAGCACAGCAACAACGGCCCAGCAGTATGTAAGAATTAGCATCATCTTGGTGGTCTCGATGTTTTGCATCTGAAGGTTTTGAAGCAAAGGTGAAACCGTCGATGTGTTGGGCGCCAGCTCAGACAAGTAAGAACAGCTCGATCCATCATTTGCAAGCCCCATGCTTAATCTGCGTTTGCTTGACTGTCGATAGGGCGCAAAAGAAAGGAATATAACAGA
>CM039587.1:11747806-11903769 GCA_022457205.1 Saccharum spontaneum
AGCCGAACAGGGGGGTCATTTTTCCCCATGTGAACACTGTACGCACGAACATGATGACACTGTATTTCTCTACACCTATTATACGTTTTCTGATACACTTTTTGTTTTCCAAGAACTTGACGGATAACAAAAAAACATGACAGGATAAACACACTTTGTGACTCCGGTCTCGCTAGCGAACCCTAACTACCTCAGACGTTTTTTGAGGACAACTACCTTCAGACTTGCCAAAGTGAGAGCAAAGAGTTGCATGGTAACAGTTGTGCATGTGACTAAACAGTTGGGGTGGGGGCAACTCTATCTACACTAATGATCACCATCTCCTGGCGGGAGCGCGGCGGGCGGCGAAGAAGCGGTGGTCCGGGTGGTCGGCGCGCAGGAGCTTCAGCCAGGCGTCGGCGGCCTGCGCGAGGGACGCGGCCATCTGCCGGTCGCGCCACCCCGGAGTCCACGCTGCGGCCTTCACCTTGTACGACGCCATCGCGAACGTCGGCAGCCACATCGCCGTTACGGGCGCACTACATGTGGTGGTCGCCGTCGTCGGTTTGGGGCTGCTGTTGCCCACACTTGCGAACTGCGTGGACAGCGAGTGGTAGGTGAGGAAGCACGCGTCCAGGTCGGCAAGCGTCGGCCCCGTCGGGATCCGGTAGATCGGGTACCTGAAATGACACGCGCAATGCTACTGTCTGAGCAACCGTACTAGCTACATCAAGAACTTGAACAAGAAGCCGTGCGGCAAGTATCTTCTGATTGGTGTAGAGTGATCTAGTACCGCCATACCATGCAACGGAGATCCAGCTGGCCGGCGACAGATCGCAGCTCCTGAGAGTCTTGAGCTCCGGAAACCGCTGCGCGAGGCTACAAATCTGCACCGAGTAAACAGACATTCAGACAAGCAGGACTGAGCCTGGTGTGTGAGTGATGGACTAGGTCTCTGTCAGAAGACATGCCTTATCAGCCAGCGGCTCGCGTTGGTAGGGGGGCTCGGATTCTAGGAACTCGAAGAGGAGCCGCTCGTGGCAGCTGCTTCCCGGCTCGCCTTCGTCGCTGGAAGCTTCGCTGGTGCTGCTCTCGCTCGCCTCCTGGGCGGAGAACGTGTTCGTGCTGGAGCTCGTCTCGCGCTCCACGTCGCTGTCGCTCTCCTCTGCACCCGTCCTGCATTGGCGTTGGACATCAAGTTCAGCAACAGCAACAGGGTTAGTAGTTGCCAACCATGATTCCGTGACCCCAAAAAGGCACATCGTCGTACAGCCGTGTCATGATCTACAGGTGTCGTAGGTTTTGCTCCGAAGGGAGTATATGCGTACGTGTCAGAGAAGTTTCGTGAGCATACTGACACAATCAGAAAAAAAAAGGAGAGAGGAGCCTCTATGTTTGACGGTTTGAGCAGTCCAAATTGTTTCTGAAGACAGCTCAACTTTACTGCTAAAACGAGGAATCAAATCAATGAATCGCAACAAGTCTTTGCATGTAGTGAAGCTTCAGAAATTAGCTAACGCGTGTACTTTGATTGTAACCTCTAGGTCAATGTTCAGAAAACCACTATTTTACTCACTATGTAGATGAGCCTTCAAGACTGGTTTGTCTTTGTGCTCCCTTTTCTTCAAACATTGGTCAGTTAATAAGCAGACAAACTGCATGTACGTGTTTCCTTTAGGGAGGAACAGCATGTCCTCTGAATCAGCGTGCTGGCAAATCTACGTGTTGCCCATGAGCGATTTTTCAGTAACCTTAATCTAGATTACTATGACTTAAGCCACTGTTCAGCACTTTGAGTCTATTGAATTGACTCTGAACTACTTCTTCAAAAAAAAAATGACTCTTAGTCTAAGAATAATTCTACCCTATGAATTGACTCTAAACTTAGTCTAAGAATAATTCTACCAATTGCTTCATCTTCCAGCTTACTTCTGTTCTTCAGAACATGTTTGTAAGGATAGGTTTGTAATGTGCAAAATCAAATCTGGTGATCTTAACAAGAGTAATTGTGCATTACCTCAAAGGGCCGGTGTGCCTCCTGAATCCGCCGTAAAGCTGGATTGCAGATAAGTAAGGGATGTAGTACTGAACAACGCCATCACTGCAACTGTTCAGAACAAGGGGCACAGCAGTGCCGTATGCGCTGCACTCCTTGAATGAATCCCAGAGGTCGCTCAGAGTGAAGAATGGCAACGATTCATCTGCATCTGATTGCCCCCAACCATTCACGGTCTCCTGTAATCAGGGCCAAACTTCAATCGCATGCTCCAGAATCCCAATCCAAATGCAATATTATAACAGAAGAATCAGGCAAAGAACTTCTGAAATGACACGAACAGTCTGAATGGCACCTCTGAAATTCAGAACAGAAGCTGGGAAGAAAGAACCTCTCTCTGTTCATAAGGCGTGATTCAGAGTTTTAGACTGTGCATGCCAATTCAGAGAACAAGGAATGTAGTTTTGAACCTACTGAAAGTATGAGCTAAATTTCCTAAAATTTTACTATATTTCCGTGAGTTATAGAAAAGACTAGCAATACTCTGTTTTGTGATTCTATCGCTACATTTCCCTGCTTTTGTGAAGAAAAAAAAGGTTTCTGCGATCTTTTCAACTACAAAGCAAAGAAGGCTATCACTATCTCACACATGAAGGCATATCGATCTCAAGAACATACTGATTGAGTCAACAAAGCCAGGCGAAATGAAACCCGTATCTGCCATTACCTTGGAGGAGCAGCTGGACGCAACCACGGGCGTGGTGGCCTCGAGGAACCGCTCGAGGTTGCACCGTCTCGCCGGAGCATCGCCGGCAGCGAACCTTCTGCCAGAACCTGTCGCCATCTCCCGGTCTCTTCCTTCCGCTCGCGCTTGGAAATCGAGGTTCGCAAGGGATCTCTCCTTCTCCTCGTGGTGGTGGATGTTAGATGTTTACAGGGTGGTTTCAGAGAGAGCAGTTCAATGACGAGCTGACACAGCTAATCTTTGCTATTAATAAGGCCAGTGGCGCGCCTGCGCTGGAGCCTGATAAGCGAGAAAAAAATTCAACCTGCCGAGAGCGCGGGGTGGCGGGAGGGTACGTGGACGGCGCGGATGAAGCTGGCAGCGCGGGAGGGGTTGGAATTGGACCGGCCTGAATCTGGGCGGTGCGCTCCGTGGCCGTGTGGCCCGTGGGCTTAGTTTATGCGCAACGTAACAACGGGCCCACTCGTCAGCTCTCAGCATCTTTGTCACCACCCTCGCCTCGATTTTCTGGTCAAAGAAATAGTATACATTTGGACGGTTGCCCTTGAATATGACTCCACTGCTCCGTAGTACTCCCTCCGTGCTCGAGGAGGGAGTCGTTTTCCATAAGGTTTGGATGAAACATTGAGAATATAAATTATGAATAATTTTTTAGTTGTTGAGTTTGAAAATGTGAAAACTATATGAATAAATTTGTCTTGAAAAATGTTTTTATAAAAATATACATAGATCACTTTTTGATAAATATTTTTATGAAAACAAGGAGTCAAAGTTATGTTTTGGAGATCGTGTCGCTGTCCAAAACAACTTCCTTTTTAAGTATAGAGGGAGTATAAGATTACAAGTTTGTCAAATGACAAGGCACATGGAGTGGCTTTAGTTGCCACTGGTAGAATATGCCATCAAGTTGCTATTATATTTGAACATTTCATATCATTGCAACGAATAAAATCATGGACTATCTTGATAAGCTTGAAGCATATGTGACAAAATATAGGATTTGCTGTAGACAAATGAGAAGAGGAGTGGACGAAGAGTCACACACTCAGATGAGCTGGTTAGCTCCCCTGCTCTCATAATTAAATGTATTATTAGGTTTGAGTTAAAATTCTCAAGTTGATTCGCTTTTTAAATTTATTTTAGGAATTAGTTAAGCTATTTATTTTAGTTTGAGACGACATGTTCGTCAACAAAAAGCGTCTATTAGTATTCGGGGTGCTTTTAAAACGTATACGTACATTAGTTATAAAGAGAGTGGACGTGCATACAAGCATCAATATAATATAGTTGGGATCGGTTTGCACGGGATCAATGATACTACTTTGCTAATTTGACAACTTTTGACAAAAGATACCACTAGTACATTCATTCGCCCATCAGCCATCACATAAAAAGAAATCGATACATGAGATACTTTTTTAAAAAAAAATATATATAACATTTTTAGGAGCTACATGTTTAGTCTTTTATTACTTCTCTCGCACACCACCAGTATCAAATTAGTCATCATAGAGGTCCTCATCATTTAGGGCTTTATATATGCCACTAGAGCATATCAAGTTGGATATTAAGATGATCAGGTAGCTATGTACATAACATGTGGACCAATAACAAGCATAAATCTTGCTTCCGTTGCCTGGACCACAAAATTACTCCCAAAGGCAAAACGACTTTAGATGATAGCCAGTGCCTTTAAAACTTAATTACCATCAAGACACAGCTTTAAAGATAGATCTGCAGACCTAGTCCACCAGAGGTTAAGAAAAAATCTCCTGAAAACTTGAGAAATATTTATGCAAAGTTCCACATATGTACGATGAATATACCATTACTCCAGTTACGTCGGAATCTGGTCAAACTGTAGGGGGAGGGGGATGGAATTCTCATGCACATGCACCTGCCAGGACGCTCACGGCAACTGAATCTGAATATCATGATTCACAAGTCTACCATAATTTTCTTTCAAAAACAAGTCTACCATAATACCATCAAGGCATTAACAACCACGATGTTCGCAAGTAATGCACTACCATAAGTACCAATCTGCATCCTCCTCATGTACTCTGGCAGCAGGCCGTCAGCATCTTCCTGAAATTGGTTCTGGCTGTATAGCCACAGAATCACCGCAACCAGAACCCGGTACAGTCAAACTTCCGAAGCATACGAAGGACTAGATGTTGGAAAGTGAGTGTCTATTGATTAGGGCTAACCCTAGAAGGATAGCTATATAGGTTCCATACATGAGCTACATGGGCCTTAGCCACATGGGCCTAAACACATACTCCAATACCCCCCGCAGTCTGAACTACCGGCGCAGCGGAGTTCGAGGCTGAACAAGAAAGAACACACACAACCCCCACAGACGCAACTAGCCACCGGTGATGTTGAGGCTGGAGCGAAACTCGGCGAAGATCGAGGACGGGAGGCCTTTGGTGAAGATGTCTGCGAACTGGGAGGTCGTCGGAACATAAAGAACCCGCATCTCGCCCATGGCCACCCGATCACGGACAAAATGGAGGTCGATCTCCACATGCTTCGTCCGCTGGTGCTGGATGGGGTTGGTGGAGAGGTAGACCGCACTGACGTTGTCGCAGTAGATCAGTGTGCTCCGGGAGGGTGGAGTGTGCAACTCAGCCAGCAGCTGCCGGAGTCAGGCGGCCTCCGCCACGCCGTTAGCAACGGCGCGGTACTCCGCCTCGGCGCTGGACCGGGAGACCACCGGCTGGCGCTTGGACGACCAAGACATCAGGTTGCCGCCCAGGAAAACGGCGTAGCCGGAGGTGGAGCGGCGAGTATCCGGGCACCCGGCCCAGTCAGCGTCGGTGTAGACGACGAGGTCGGTGGAGGAGGCCCGGTGGAGGAGGAGGCCGTAGTCGAGTGTGCCCCGGAGGTAGCGGAGGAGGCGCTTGAGAGCCGTGAGGTGAGGCTCCCGGGGATCATGCATGTGGAGGCAGACCTGCTGAACTGCATAGGTGATGTCCGGTCGGGTGAATGTGAGGTACTGAAGGGCCCCGGCGAGACTCCTGTACGCAGTGGGATCGGCCACCGGTGGTCCCTCAGCCTCAGACAGCTTGCCCTGAGTGTCGACCGGAGTAGAGCAGGGGTTGCAGTCAATCATCCCAGCCCGCTCCAGGATGTCCCGAGTGTACTGTCGCTGGTGAAGGAGGAGCCCGGCAGGACGGTGCTCAACAGTGACACCGAGGAAGTGGTGGAGCTCATCCAGATCCTTCATCACGAACTCTTGCTGGAGAGCGGTGATGATCCGGCGGAGAAGTGGCTCGCTGGAGGCGGTGAGGACAATGTCATCAACATAGAGTAGCAAGTATGCAGTGTCGGCTCCATGGTGGTAGACGAACAGGGACGTATCAGACTTGGCCTCCATGAACCCCAGGGTCAGCAAGAAAGCGGCGAACCGGTGGTTCCACGTCCGAGGTGCCTGCTTGAGGCCGTAGAGGGACTTGTTGAGCCGGCAGACCATGTCAGGACGGGTGGTGTCGACGAACCCCGCCGGCTGACTGCAGTACACCGTCTCGGTAAGAAGGCCGTGGAGGAAGGCGTTCTTGACATCCAGCTGGTGGACGGGCCAAGACCGAGCAAGTGCCAGCGATAGCACAGTACGGACGGTGGCCGGCTTGACCATCGGGCTGAAGGTCTCGTCGTAGTCGACGCCAGGGCGCTGAGTGAAACCCCGGAGGACCCAGCGAGCCTTGTAGCGCTCGAGAGAGCCGTCGGCCCGCCGCTTGTGGGTCCAAATCCACTTGCCGGTGACGACGTTGGAGCCTGGCGGCCGGGGCACCAACTCCCACGTCTGGTTGGCGAATAGCGCGGCGTACTCCTCTTCCATCGCGCGGCGCCAGTGAGGGTCCAACAGGGCGTCGCGGACGGAGGAGGGTACCGGAGAGACCACCGCGTCGCCGGTCGAAGCCTCGAGGGCACGAGGCGGCAGGGTGCCAGCCACGTGTCGTGTCACCATCGGGTGAACATGCCGCGGGTGTCGGTGAAGCAGCGACGGGTGGTAGACCGGCGGGGCACCACGAGCCGGCAGAGACAGCGGCGGTGGTGTCGATGTCCCCGGTGGAGAAGGGAGCGCGAGCGACGGCGGCCGCGGCCTGCGCTGGTACACCTGTACCGGCATGGCGAACCTCGACGGAGGTGCCGGGGCAGGTGCCGAGACGGGATCCGGCGTCGTCGACCGACACGACCCCCCCCTCCCGGGGCAGCAGCGGGGGACGAAGGCCCCGGGTCTGCACCAACCGGAGAGGACGGGGCCGCACCCGAGGACGACGGGCACGGACCCGCTGGGGATCCGTGACCGGGGGCCGGCCCGGCGCGCGGCGAAGCGGTACCTGCAGGAGACCACGAAAAAGGTGGCTGGACCACCGGGTCAGTGGGAAACAGGGAGGGTGGGTCAAGTACCAGAGGGGTGGTAGTGCTGGAAAAGGGAAAGACAGACTCATCGAATACCACATGGCGAGAGATGAGAACCCGTCGGGAGGTAAGGTCAAAGCACCGGTACCCCTTTGATCTGGAGAGTACTCGAGGAAGACAGAGCGTGGAGCGAGGGTCCAGCTTGTGGGAAGAAGTGGCAGCGGTGTTGGGATAACACGCACACCCAAACACGCGGAGGTGATCGTACCGCGGCGGAGTACCGAAGAGGGCGTGGTGAGGAGAGCGGGGCAGGCCGCGGAAGGAAGGCGGTTAAGAAGGTAGGTGGAGGTGTGCAGGCCCTCAGCCCAGAAGCGAGCGGGAAGAGAGGCCTGAAACAGAAGGGTACGCACGGTGTCGTTGGTGGTACGAATCATCCGCTCAGCCTTGCCATTCTACGAAGAGGTGTATGGACAAGACATGCGGAGCTGAACACCGTGAGAGAGGAAGAAATCTCGGGCGGTGGAGTTATCAAACTCGCGACCATTGTCACACTGGACGGCCTTGATGGTGAAGCCGAATTATGTGGACACCCAAGTAAAGAAGTGGAGGAGCGTGGTAAACGTATCAGACTTCGCACGGAGAGGAAAAGTCCACGAATAATGCGAAAAATCATCAACAACCACAAGATAGTACTTATAACCAGAAATACTCAGAATAGGAGATGTCCATAGGTCGCAATGTACAAGATCAAAAATACGGGCCGCATGGGAAGTAGAACTAGAAAAAGAAAGACGAACATGTTGGCCCAATTGGCACGCATGACACAGTTGCTCATCATGAGCTCGAGTACATGGAAGACCGGAGCTACGAATGAGTTGTATCAGGGCATCACGTCCAGGATGGCCGAGGCACCGGTGCCAGGTGGTAGAGGAAGTAGAAGCGACGAAGGCAGCTGACAAAACGGGCGGCGAAGAAGACGAAGGGGCCGCCGGGAAGCGAAGAGTGTAAAGGGGCCCGGTGCTGTCACATCGGAGCAGAGGACGCCGGAAAGCCAAATCCTTTACAGTAAGACCAGAATAGTCAAATTCCACAGAACAAGAATTGTCAATTGTAAAACGTCGAATAGAAAGAAGATTATGAACCATAGAAGGAGCAACAAGAACATCAGGAAGACGAAAGGAGCCATAAGCACCGGCGGTACCCACAGACGAGACAGGAATACAAGAACCATTAGCGACCATAATGGACGAAGGAAGAGAGGAAGAGGGAGAGTGAATCGACGAAAGTATACCGGGGTCAGGAGTAGTGTGGTAGGTGGCCCCCGAATCAGCGATCCACTCGGGTCCGACCGAAGGTGTCAGGCCCATGGTGCTGAACGAGCGAGCCAGGGCCGCCTAGTCCCAGCCGATGACCCCCGGTGGAGTCCCGTAGGGTGGAAGCCATGGCGTAGCAGGGAAGGCGCCGGGTGAAGGACCAGCAGGAGGAGCTCCGGTGAGCATGGCCACTGGAGGGCGAGTGTCGGCTCCGGGGGCGTGGTAGGGCCACATGGAGATGCGACCGGACCACGGGTTCTGGAACGAAGGCCATGGTGCCCCCCGTGTGTCCCAGCCGGTGCCGGAGCCTGGGGGTGACTGCCCCGGCCACCCCCGCGGCCCCCTCCACGGCGACGACGAGAGCCACGACCCCCCCCCACCTCCGCTCGGCCCGGAGGGAGGAGGGCCCAGGAGAGACGACGGTGGCGGAGCAGACGACCGTGGTGGAGTAGGAGGACGCGGCGAAGTAGCAGCCAGGGCCGTCGAGGAGGACGAGGACCCCGTGGAAGTGGTGGATCTCGGCTGGAGGCCCTGCGTGAGCTCCTCCATGACAAGATCATCATGGACCTCCAGGAAGGTGGGGAAGGGCCTTTGGCGGGTGATCCACGTCCTGAGGTGGGCATAGCGGTCGCTGAGCCCCCGGAGGACGTTGAGGACCAAGATACGATCCTCGACTGGCCACCCGAGGTCCCCCAGGGAGTCAGCCATGCCCTTCATCCGACGGCAGAACTCGCCGACGGAGAGGTCACCCTGGACGAAGGTGCGGAAGCTCGCGTCGAGACGCAGAGCCCGGGCCTCAGCGTTGCCCAAGAACTGGCCCTCAAGAGCGAGCCACGCCCGGCGCGCGTCCGGAGAGGTGCGGACGAGGTCGTAGAGGTCCAGAGAGATCGTCCCCAGGATCCAGGAGAGTACGATGCTGTCGAGACGGAGCCACGACGGCGTCTGGACGGCGACGGAGGAGTCGACGAGGACGTGGTCATCGAGGGCGTAGCGGCGAAGAGTAAGGAGCACCAGGTCTCGCCAGCGGGCGTACGAGGGCGACTCCGGCTCGAGGACGACCGGAACGAGCAGGCGAATGTTCTGGACCCCCCCGCCTGGTAGTGCAGCTGAGCCACGAGCGGGTCGGCCGGGTCGTGCCAGAGGACGCCCGTATGTGACATGCGGCGTCCCGGCGAGGCAGAGGAGGTAGCGCCGGCGTCCTGGCCCGCGGGAGAGATGAGGAGATGCTCGGCCTCGGCGATCTGGCGAGCCAAGGCGTCGGCCGCGTCGCGCTCACGTTCCCACACGAGAGCGGCCGCACGCACGCAGCCCTGGCCCTCCGCGGCGGCGGTCCGGGCAGCAACGAGAGCAGCGGCGAGGGTGAGGTTCGGTCCAGTCAGGCCGAGACCCTCGGGCAACGCCTGTAGAGGCCGGAGGAGGGGCTGTGGTTGTGGGTGAATGGGCTGCGGCTGCTGGAGATCACCATCGGCAGCCCCGGTCTCCGTGCCCGCCTTAGGACCCCCCCCCCGTGCTAGGAGCGGCAGCAGTGGTGAGGGCCTAGGCAGGGGTGGCGTCCCCAGGGGCAGCAGCAGAGAGGTGGAGGGCGGGTGAGAGGTGGAGGGCGGGTGGGGGCTGGGAGCCGACAGCAGCACCAGCGGGAGGGGGCTGGGCGGCGCCGGCAGGTAGCAAGGCGGAGAGGTGGGCGGCAGAGAGCTGGGAGAGCTGGGCGGCATGGGGGATGGCGGCGCCCAGGGCCAGCCCACCCCCTGGCGGCCGGAGCAGGGGCTGGCCACCCGCACCAGAGAGGGGCGGCGGCCAGTCGGCCCCTGGGGCAGCGCCTGGAGGGAGGGGGCGGGAGGAAACGGCAACTGCCCATGAGGGAGAGGAGAGAGGTGGAAAGGCATGGAAGCAGGTGGGGGAAGGGGGAGGTGGCTGGCGGCCGGCCATGGAGGAAGGTGGCCGGCGGCCAGGAGGAGGGCCAGGAGCGGCGGCGCCCAGGAGAGGGAAAGGGGCGGCCAGACCTAGGCTGATACCATGTTGGAAAGTGAGTCTCTATTGATTAGGGCTAACCCTAGAAGGGTAGCTATATAGGTTCCATACATGGGCCACATGGGCCTTAGCCACATGGGCCTAAACACATACTCCAACACTAGAAGCTGATGACAGTGACTGGACTAAGCTGGCCTGCCAACACAACACGACCACGGTGTTGTGTTCAAAAGGTATACCCGGCCAGTCATAGTATGATCGATGATGATGGCTCAGACTTCAGTCGTGTCACCTCTGTAGTCACGACTTGCCCTTCGAGCACTCCACTTCTCATCCAACCAACAAGTTCTTCATAAATATCTACTTTGTTCGACTACTTGCCCCATGTATGCGTCTCTGAACTCTGCCTCCACACAATCCGTCACCTCACCCCGAATGTCCCCGGTTAGCTTGGCCTTGCTGTGCTTAGCTCTCTCACATGTAGCAGCCGTCGAAACAGCTGATGACCAAGAGGCTTGCTGCTGGCCCAAGTTGTGCGGCAACCTGACTATCTCAGAGCCATTTGGATTTGTTCCGGAGCAGGCAACGGACACAAAATGCGGTCGGCTGGGATTCGAGGTCCATTGCAACAACAGCATTCCATACCTCGTCTAATTATCGACGGAAGTATAGATTCCAGATCCTCAACATCTTCTACGACAACAGCTCCTTGCTTGTTGCTGACATCCACAAGCTTAAGGACTTCAACGGATCCAACTCCAAGGGCTGCCATGTTCTGACTGCCAACAGCTCCTCCAAGATCGGCCTTCCATTCTCAATCAGCCCCGTCAATCTGAACCTCATCTTCTACATGTGCACCAAGACACCGGAGCCGGATAGGGGGCTTGTGGAGACGAAATGTGGCAGCAGCTTGTTTGTTCATGTCGGAGGGCGTGCGGGAGGCATTTGGAGAGGCGAACGCGAGCAGCTATGAGCAACTCATCAGCAATGGCTTCCTCTTGACATGGCAGCCAACATCTAGTAAATTCACTTGAAAACCAAAGTCACAGTCAGTTAGCACGCCAGTAGGACATCTGATCATGACATCATTTACATTTACATTTACATTCCTAGGGAGGTAAAAACATGACTCAGTAACTGGTTATGGCACTTTTGTAGTGAATGCACATGAGAAGATTTTGCAACAGGCAATTTACTCCATTAGTAAAACAGTTGAAACTTGAAACACTAATTTTAGAAACATATCACATTAAAAAAGGTAAGTGTTAAGGAAAAAATAGACAGTGTCATGCTGTCACGGAAAAATCACTAGTCATATTGCACTTCCCTTCTGTTTTCTCCAATAATGTTATCTGTGTCATTATTGGATAATTTTTTTGTTGTGATTGAGATGTTGCTAACTAGAATCAATATATATTGCAGACGGGAGGCACAACATCAGATTAATTCTAATAGGTACTCCCTTCATCCCTGAATAAATCAATTCCTGGAAGTCAATTTTTTTATGTTTGACCCAATTTATAGAAAAAAAACACAAATATTTATGAAACCAATTAAGCAAATGATGAAAAATACATTTTATGGTGTATTAAATGACACTAATTAGGTGTCATAAGTCTTTTTGCTCTTTTGTATAAATCCGGTCAAACTTAGAAAAGTTTGATTTAAGACATCTCTATGTATTTATTTGGCTAGCTATACCTACTGTACTACCATCTAAAGTTTCAGCTGTCAGGTTAGCCTCGTGCTCTTATGTGATAACAGAATAGGATCTACTGGTATTCTTATCAGTTTTGCTGATATCTATATCTGATATTACAGAAGAACTCTAGGGAGAAGATTAAATTAATAATATGGAATTATAGCATCCTCAAGAACTTTGCATATGCATAGATTTTAATCTTCTATAGTAGTGTATATTTCAGCTGGGTTTCATTCTTTGGTTTTAATTTTCTAGGTTCCATGTCTGCTACAGCTGGGGTGTTTTTCACATGTCTTCTTTGGTTCATATACTGTCGGAAACAAAAGCTCAGTCTCTTCATTCTCCAAAAGCATGCTCGGAGTCGATCAAATATGGAAGAGACAATGAGGAGATATCAATCACTGACCCCAAAGAGGTACAGTTATTCGGATCTGAAGAAAATAACAAGAGGTTTTAAGGAAAAATTAGGAGAGGGTGGTTATGGTACAGTATTCAAGGGTACTCTACCAGATGGCCATAAGGTTGCTGTGAAAATCTTAAAAGGATCCAAAGGCAATAGAGAGGAATTCCTAAATGAGGTTACTAGCATTGGTAGGACTTCCCATGTCAATATTGTCAGTTTATTTGGCTTTTGTTTACAGGGATCTAAGAGAGCCCTTGTTTATGAGTACATGGCCAATGGCTCTTTAGAGAAGTATATTATCATTCAGAGAGTTTAAAGTCTGCACTTGGATGGGAAAATTTGAGGAAAATAGCTATTGGCATCGCACGAGGCCTGGAGTATTTGCATCAGGGCTGCAGCACCCGCATCATTCATTTTGATATTAAGCCCCACAACATCCTTCTTGATGAAGACTTCTGTCCCAAAATTGCTGATTTTGGATTGGCAAAACTGTGTCATGTCAAGGACAGTGCTCTCTCAATGGCTGATGCAAGAGGCACCATTGGTTTCATTGCTCCAGAAGTGTTTTATAGAGGGTTTGGAGTTGTGTCAACTAAGTCAGACGTTTACAGCTATGGAATGATGGTACTACAAATGGTAAGCAGCCGGGGAAATACTGAGAATTCAAGTGAAACGTATTTTACTGACTGGATATATGACTGCATGGTAAAGGATTTGCAAAGCCATGAAGTCACATGCGAGCTAGAAGAGACTGCAAGGCAGATTGCTCTAGTTGGCTTGTGGTGCATACAGATGGCCCCAGAAAGTCGTCCTTCCATGAATACAGTCACAGAAATGTTGGAGAAGAATATCAACGAATTGGAAATGCCACCCAAGCCATTCCTTTCCTGCCCCCGGCCCCAATCACATCTCTCATCTTAGCCAAGATATTCCCCATTGGGATGACTCATATCATCTATGTTTTACAATGTCACTCAAAACCAAAACAATGAAAAGTATATTCTTGCAGCACCTTTGAATTACTTATTATTATTGCACATTTTCAATAGATGAATATACATATTCATAAAAGCAGCAAATCAATGAGTGGGTTTAATCATAGTTCCACGTGATCCTAACATAAACATTCTTATTTGATTTGCTGCTTTGCAATTTTCCATCCCACATAAAAGTCAGTCCATCATCCAAATATTAATGTACAACCAATTTGTGCCCATATGAAGTTATGTTCACCTGCTTGTCTACATTGTAAACCTTCGTGCAATCCAAGACCCAAAATATGTTAACCAGTATAGAAAGTGAACCTAGCTCAACTGGACGGGTCACCCAACCACAATCAGGTTCAAGTCCCCTCTAGGCTTTAATTTGGGTGCGCTTACTTTCTCCTATATTGGATCTCTTTTTTAAAAATTAGTATACAAAAATTATAAAGAACACCGACATATCCAAAGGCCGAACGGCAACAGTTACAGCAGACCGTTTCCCAGCAACATTAGTGTCCTCGGTGACGATTCAATTGAAATTGAGACACGCTTTCTATCGACCTGAGAACTAAAAATCAAATTGATCCACAGAGCGACAGCTAGCAAAACCACAGTATGTGATAGATCTAATCCTTAGGGATACAAGTGTGTACCCGACAGAGATCAATCCAATTGTTGACAGCCAGTGAAAGAAGCAAGCACATACCTCCATTGTTGACAGGCGGGCCGTGGGCGCGGGATGCCGGGATGCGTCATCCATCGGTGACCCCATCACCACCGTCCACCGGCACCGAGACTGCTCAACGATTTCCTCCATTGCGACGCGACGTAATTAGCCGAAGTCGCGCTATGCCGCTATGTAGCTGCCGTCGTGTCTGACAGCGGCGACAGCCGACAGGAGCCGCCGGGACGGGGCATATCAGCCGCCTTCGGCTCACGGAGGAGCGGAAGAGACCATTTACGGGCTTTGAAGCCCATGCACATCTCGCCCAGACATGGGTTGGAACTCGGAAGGATTGAAATTCCCCAGTGTGACTATCATTGCGCCCCCGGCCCAGTTTCTTCAATTGGGCCTGCATCCTTTTGCTCGAGGAAAAAGTCCATATTAGCTCCTCAACTTTCGCGAAAGTCCGCTTTTTTCCTTAGAACTCTAAAATCAGGCAAAACATCACCCTCAACTTTTAAAACAGTTCATCTTACCTGGCCATGTTATAAGCAGTTTTCTCTTTTTCTTTTTTATTTATTTCAGTTGAATCTTTAAAAAAATCATAGTAAATCACAGAAAAATCATAAAATGAAAAATCCAATTTTGTCGGACTCCATATGAGTAGATCTACATAGTGAACATATAATATGGTATGCTTTAGTACAAAGTTTTGCTATGATTTTTTAGATCTATGCTTTTCTGTAATTACTTGGAATAATTTATACCTGCAGTTTCTATGGTCCAATTGTGATGAAATTTTTATGGTGGGTTAATTATTGTATGATTGAACTATCCTAAAAATTTCATACTCATTAGATAATGTATAGCTTAGTTATTGATTTATTTGTATTTAATAAGCATAAACCTAAATAAAATCTATAATTAAGTTATACACGATCCAGTGGGTATGAAATTTTTACCGTAGCTCACGGTAAGAATTTCACCACAATTGGATCATAGTAACTGCATTTATCAATTATTCCATTTAATTACAGAAAAGCATAGATCTAAAGCCACAACAAAAACTTTGTATTAAAACATACCATATTATATATTCACTGTGTAGATCTACTCATGTGGAGTCCGGCAAAATCGAATTTTCCATTTTATGATTTCTTGTGATTTACTATGATTTTTTAAAGATTCAGCCGAAATAAATAAAAAAGAAAAAGACAAAACCGCTTTCAAAACTGCTTATTACTGGGCCAGGGAGGTATGATAAACGGTTTTAAAAGTTGAGGAAGGTGTTTTGCATGGTTTTGGAGTTCAGAGAGGAAACGTGAACTTTCGTGAAAATTGAGGGAGGTAAAGTGACTTTTTCCTTTGCTCAAAGCCTCAAACTACGCTGCGCAGTGCGCACCATACCAGGCTGTTTGGCCATATTGACTTTGCTTGAATTGATGCCACGCTTGCCGGCGCTGCGCTGACCGATACGAGCTCGCCCACCGCCGCCGCGCGTGCTCGGCGCCGCCGCTGCCAAGCTTGCCTCCGCGTGCCGCGCTCGAGCTTGCGCCCACCGCCGCTGCACACCTCGTGACTTTTGTTTTTTGTTTTTGGTTTTGATGGGTTTGGATGGTTTCTGATCGAATACTTGGTTGGGTAGATGGGTTTTAGCCCAGACCCCATCGTAACCGTAAATCTTGGTTTTGCATAGACTGATTACAGGTCGGCAGCCGGTTTAACAAAACCGTTGAACAGGGCTAGTCCGACCATCTTGACTTTTGTCATTTTGCATTAACCGAACTTATTGTTGATTATATATATTGTGATGTGTTGAGCTGTAATGGCAAGTCTTATGTAGGAAACCATGTTTTGGTTGTTTTAATTTGCATATATTTCAATTCAATAATTTGTATATACCCGAATGATTCCGTAGCACCAGTACGAGCTATATACTAGTACTCTATCTAATAAGCTATGTAATCGTTAACCTGCACACTACTACATTTGTACTACATCATGTTCATGCTCCGTATTTGCTCCTCTACCCAAACTGCACAAACCAACATGTTGCCAACCTATCTTGATTCTTCCTTTCTTCTCCAATCCTTTCGTTACGCTGTGCTCTCCGGTGTACGCAATCTAGAGCTGCTGATCGAAGAAGCAATTTAATTCCGTCAGTGATCATCACGAACAACAGAAATCGACATTGATTGCACAATCTGCAAACCAGACGCTCACCGTTGGGTGAAATCCGAGGTGGAGGGTGGATAGCTGGACGGGTGCGACGGCGACGGGGAGTTGGACGGAGAAGTGTGGTACGGCCGGGGCGGCATGGCGAGCTCGTGGATGCTCCTCTCCAGCATCTCCAGCACCCTGCTCATTGACGGCCTGCTCGCGGGCACGGTCTGGATGCACCAGAGCCCGATCAGCGCCATCTTCCTCGCGATCTCGTCGCCTGCTGCTGCTCCGGGGCCTCTCGCGTCACCACCGCCCTGCAGCACGCCGCCGCCATCGTCCTCGAGCATGTGGTCGTACACCCAGAGCGGGAAGAAGATGTCGCCGCTGGACTTATTCTCGGCGTAGGCCTTGGCGTTGCTCCTCCCGGCGACCATCTCCAGCAGCAGCATCCCGTAGCTGTACACGTCGGACTTGGTGGAGATGACCCCGAACCCGCGGGAGAAGACCTCCGGCGCGATGAACCCGACGGTGCCCCGCGCGTCCGCCATCGACAGGATGCTCTCCTTGGGGTTGCACAGCTTCGCCATCCCGAAGTCGGCGATCTTGGGGCGGAAGTCGGCGTCCAGGAGCACGTTCTGGGGCTTGATGTCGAAGTGGATGATCCGCGTGCTGCACCCCTCGTGCAGGTACTCCAGCCCCCGCGCGATGCCGGCGGCGATCTCCTGCAGCGCCTCCCACCCCAGCGTCGCCGTGCCCGCCGGGTCCTCGGAGTAGATGTACCTGTCCAGCGAGCCGTTGGGCATGTACTCGTACACCAGCGCGCGCCTGGAGCCCTCGAGGCAGAACCCCAGGAGGGTGACGATATTCACGTGCGACGTCCGGCCGATGCTGACCACCTCGTTCAGGAACTCCTCGCCGTTGGGCCGGGAGTGGTTCAGGATCTTGACGGCGACCTCTCGCGCGCGGGCGCGGTTGCCGCCGGCGGCGGGCAGGACGCCACTGAACACAGCGCCGTAGCCGCCTTCCCCGAGCTTGTGCTGGAAAGATTTGGTTATTTTCTTCAGCTCGGAGTACCTGTACCGCTTGGGAGCCAGTGACCCGTACTTCTGCAGCAGTTTTTCCACGTTTGCAGTGTCTCTGCTGCTGCTTCTGTCCATGATGCTGAATACGCTGAAACTGCGTATTTGTCGATGGAACTTCAGGATTAGGATGAGGAGTGCCAGCAACAAGCTGAATGCGATCGACAGAGACACTGAAATTGGATACCAGATTGTATCAACAGTGGGTTGCAATGCAGCTTGTAACAGTACAATAATCTTAATTTTTTTTTGGGAATACAGTAATCATGATTTGTAGTATCCTTTTATCTTGAATTCATCATGGCGTATGTATCTGAACACATGCATAGCATATGTATGCATGTACTTTATATGTGTAGTTTGCTGGAACATATATACGTACCTATCAGAATCACCTTCCTGTTGGACTTCTTTGCATCTGCAAGGAAGAGTCATTTGATTTTGATTTCAGTAAACAAACAATGTCATCAATCAAGAAACTGATGGCAGTTTTTCTCTGACAATTCCAATCCTATAGATCTGATAAGAGACTAATTAAACTGACAGTGATCCAGTTGTCGTGCTCAGGAAGCAAGTATGACAAAATTAGATGACTATTGTCACTTGCGTCATTGATTTCGTAACCAAAACACGCAGCTGGTACGACTAATCTTCATCTCAACTCCTAATCTCCAACTAACACTCCAATTCTCCAAGCCAGTAACACACTAACACGAAGGCAAACACCAGACGACAGCTTAATCGGTATAAAAGCTGGCATGCGTATGCACGCATGTCGTATACTCGTATTCAAACTGTAAGTGGGCAGAGACATACGTTTGAACTGATCGATAGCTAACTTCTAACCTACCCAGAGCCAGAAACATTGCATCGCAGGAACGCGTAGAAGAACAAAATTTAAATTAGGTGAAAGGACATGACTGCCATGAATTCCACCAATTCACACGATGAACGCATGCTGAAAATGGCCGTAATCAGATCAATATAAGGCCATTTCAGAGACACGTAGCTAGTTCAATCTTGTTCTGATCCTTTGTGATTTGATTGGAAAATCAAGGATAAGAAGGTAAGCCTCCACAAGTCAACATTTAGCAAGCAATGTATAGTTTGGTGAATGGCGATGGCGATGGGCGAGAGGAGGACCTGATCGTACGTTGTTCTGTCAGGATGCTATCTCGGATTAAAATTTTGTGACCTGAATAGACCTATTCGGGATCCATTCTCTGTTTGGCTGGATAAATCAGTCGACGGCGATGAGATCACGCACGGGTAACTTGGACCCATGGTCACTAGAGCATCTCCAAGAGTTTACCAAATGAGATTGGCATCCTTTCAATTTTGGTAAAATGAGAAAATTTTGGTTCCAACAGCTTGGCAAATGAGGTTGGCATTCTTGGCAACTTGCCATCCACCGGCCTCGCACGCGCAAATATGCGCGCGCGGAGCGGACTTGGCATCCGTATGTACGAGAGAGGTGGAAGGGCACAAAAATAATTTTGTTTCTCTCTCAGGGTTCCTGATGTAAGTTTTTAAGAGGTGGAAGGACATAAATATAATTTTGTTTCTCCCTCAGGGTTCCTGATGTAAGTTAGATCTGGGTTTGGCAAGTGAATTATACCAAACTCTTGGAGAGAGACTGTTTTTTTACTTGGCATATCTTTTTACAACTTGACAAAACACAAGATTTGCCAAATGAAAATTGCCAAACTCTTGGAGATGCTCTAAACAAGTCAATCAACTGCGTCAAATATGTCATGTCAGTGCTATTATATTCATAGTCATTTCTTTTCAGTTTCCAAGTCAATAGCTAAAGTTAGTTTGCGAGCATGAAAGCAAACACCAAAAAATTCAGAATGCTGCATACATACATGCAAAAATTCACGGCGTTTCCCATCTTCCAAGTGTGTTAAAATCTAGCAGCCGAGGTTAGTTTCTACTATTTCAGTTTCTAAAACGAGCAAACTGCAACAATAAAAAATCACAACGAAGGCACGGATCAGGAAGTTACAGAATAGCAGAACCAGATACTCAGTCATACCGCATCTTGCCGGATGTGAAGACCCGTCGTCGCAAATGCAGGCGAACGCGTCCGCGTCCGAGTCGTACCCGCACTGGCCGCCGCTGGCATTGCACGCCGTGCAGTCCCCAGGCGACGCCCGCCATTCCAGCAGGTACCCGCCGCTCAGCAGCCGCGGATAGTCCCCGGCGCTCGCGCCGCCGGGGGACCCCGTCACCGGCACGACAGAGTAGTCGCAGTCCCCGGCCACCGCCCTCGCGTCGGTGGTGTTGTACCTCGGGTCGAGCCGCACCACGGCCTGCGCCCCCGGGCACGTCACGTTGACGAACCCGGCGGGGTTGCCGGTGCAGTTGAAGAGGAAGACGAGCTGCGCGTTGGCGCTGCTGGCCGTGAAGGGCGCCAAGCTGAGGCTGGCGGAGACGTCGATGCGCGGCACGGGGCAGCCAGAGGCGTCGGTCTGGACGTTGTCGTTGGCCACCACGACGGTGCGGTCCGCGTAGGATACGCGGAGGATCTTGTAGGCGCCGCGGAACGAGCGCGCCAGCGACGCGCGGCCGCCGCGGCAGTCCACCTGGAAGGCGCTCGGCCCGCACGGCGGCGACGAGGAGGAGGAAGGCTGCTGGTCCGGGAGCCAGAACGGGTAGGCGATGGTCAGGTTGCCGCATGTCCTCGGCGCGCAGCTTGTCGCGGCAGCTGCTGCTGTCACCACCGCTTGGACTGCTAGGAATGTTAGGGTGGAGAGGAGCAGCAGCCGGGCTTGCGCGGCCATGGCGGCGATCTGGCAATGATGGTTGGTGGTGGCCGGGGCGAGGAGGATGGTGTCTGTATACTTTGGACAAGAACAGGGGCCGTTTGACTTGTTTGAGCTTGGAGTTGAAAATAATTTTCATATTTGATTGTATGCATGGTCTCTTTCTTCGACCTTTTGGGTGCACCGTGTACGTGTGAACTTGATTTGGCTTTCCGTCAGTTTTATTGGCTGGATGCCTAGAGGCGCATGCCCTGAGTGCGATTTGGTCCATGGCTCACGGCTGCGTGTTGATGCTAATGCTCGTCGGCAGATTTGTACGAGTAGGTGACAGGTGAGCGCGCATTGCACCCTTCGTGGCTTCTGCACCAACGGTTTTTTGAACGAAGAGGAGTTATGCTTGGGCCGTAAGACTATCTCCAACACAAGCTACCTAAAATAGAGACGCATACCATGATTTAGGTCGTGTACAGTAAAAAGGTCGCATGCCCAAACATTTCCCTCTCCAACCGTGCGACCGAGAAGCTTTCTACGGCCGGCCTCTCTCTCTCCTTCCCTGTACCGAGCCCCTGAGCTCTCTCTGTTCCTTGCAAGAACCCACCTCGCCCTCATCGATCTCCCCCTCCATGGCGCAATAGCTCGAGGTGAGCGGCCCATGACCTTCCCCTCGCCCTCCTCTCTCTCCCCATGCTCTCGGTTCCGGAAATGGAGGCCGGAGTCGCCGTCGGGCGAAGCTCCGACAGGCAGCCATGGCGGACGATGTCGGGAGTCCGACGTCCGTGCTCTCTGCCAGTCCATGTCTTTTTCTCTCTCCTTGTTATCTCCGGCGGCGTGGGAGCAGGTCCAGGTCCGGCAAGGCAGCCAAGGCCGGTGGCTCCTCTCCCCACCGGCGGCGCGCATCCTCCTGCCCCACCTGCGGCGGCGGACATGGCGACGGTGCTGCAGCGCGCCTCCCTCATCTCGCGCCTGCGAGCGGGCAAGGCACCCGGCCATGGTGGCCCTCCCCAGATTCGGGGCGGCGGTGGGGGCGTGGTGATGCGGAGCCCCCTCGATGCTGGCCGCGGCGAGGCGGAGCTGCCGCGCGGCCGCCGTGTTGAGCCGGCTCCGGTCGTCCCCTTCCCTTGGTGGTGGGCCTGGCGGAGACGCAAAGAGACCGAGGGAGGACGCTTTTTTGCCTTTCGCTTCGCCTCCGACCCAAAAATGGGTGGTGTGTTTGCCTACTCGGTTGGAGGATGTTTCTCGCCGCTAAAGTACTGTGGGCGACGTATTTTTAGGTATGGGGCGCGTGATTGGAGACAGTCTAAGGGCATCCGCAGTGTGGCGTCGAACCAATGAAATGTTCTGACATAGCTCAATCCCGTGAAGTAAAGTTCACAAGGCTCTAGTGTGACATTCAATCGTTACTTTAGAAAAATGATAAAAAAAAAAACTCCGAACTGGTTAGTCATGTACACCTATGCACCATTTAACACGGATTGATGCAATATTTTAATAGCCTGCATGCAGCACGGTTCGGACCGTCTACAACATCCGCTTTTGGAAGCAGTCGGTGCACGGTTCGATTAAAACGAACGTTCCTTTCCTCGGGGTGTGTTTAGTTGGTTAAAAGTAGGTGAAAAGTTCATGTAATATTTTTTGTTGTTATTTGATAAATATTATCCAAACATGAAGTAACTAGGCTCAAAAGATTCATCTCGACATTTACAGACAAACTGTGTAATTAGTTATTTTTTACCTACATTTAATACTCCATGCATGCGTCCAAATATTTGATGTGATGGGTGAAAGAGGAAATATTTTGGGTTTGGACGGGAAGTGAACACACCCTCGGTTCGATTCCAGGAGTACACGGGAGCTGCTCCAAGAGATATAGATAAAAAAAAGTTCATTCTATCCCTGAATTGTCATAGTTTGTTTTTTTCTTGAAATTCAAAATCAAATGTTTTACATCTTATTAAACTCTCAAAACCGTTCAAATCACCTCCCTACCAAGTTTGGAGTGGTTTTGGAGCCTGTTTTGTGCTTTTTATTAAATAATAATAAATACTTAATAAAGTTTTAAAACACAAAAAATGTTCCTAAGGATTTAAAAAATTCTAGAGATAGATTGGATAGGACAAATCCATACAAAATATTTTGAGCCCATGAAAACATATTTAGAAAATTTAAAAATAGGTTTAGCTCTAGAAAAATTTAAAAAATCTGAAAAATTTATAAAATTCCCAAAACATTATAATCGATGTATATACATGTTTTAAAAACTTTGCATATAAAATATGAGATAAAACTAGCGTGAATGTAACATAAACTAATACAGAATGCATTCACGTTGGTCACATATTATGCTTATGTTGTGGAAAGTTTTTAAAACATTTTTACCTATCAATTAGAATGCTTTTAGAAATTTCTAGATTTTTGGATACTTTCTTATTTTTTAGAGCTAAATCTATTTTTTGAAGCATCTAGAGATACTTTCATGAGATCTAAATATTTTATTTGAATTTGTTTTATCCAATCTATCGCTACATTTTTTGGAATTTTTAAAAGCATAGAGACATTTTTTGTAATTTAAACCTTATCAAGTATTTACTATTTTTAACATAAAAAGGATGAAACCACCTTCAAAACCACTCTAAACCATGGCAGGGAGTTGACTGAAATGGTTTTGAGAGTTCAGAAAGATATGAGGTCTAATTTTAGAGTTTGATGAACTTTTTCCAAGATAGAGCCAATTATGTTGTGGGCCTTACACACGCTAATTTGGAAAAAGCTCATGTTACCTCCGTTCAACTTTTGCGAAAGTCTGCTTTTTATCCCTACATTCTAAAATCGTGTAAACCTCCTCCCTAAACTTTAAAACCGTTCGTTTTACCTCCCTGACTGGTTATAAGCGGTTTTCAAAGACGGTTTTATTTTTTTTCTTTTTTATTTATTTCGGCTTAATCTTTGAAAAAAGCATAGTAAATCACAGAAAAATCATAAAATAGAAAATTCAATTTTGTTCGACTCCATATGTGTAGATCTACACAATGAATATATAATATCATATTCTTTAGTACAAATTTTTTGCTGTAGCTTTACATCTACGTTTTTTCTGTAATTAATTCATAGCTGCAGTTTCTATGGTCCAATTGTGGTGAAATTTTTATGGTGAGCTAATTATTGTATGTTTGAACTGTAGTAAAAATTTTATACTCATTGGATCATGTATAATTAGTTATAAGCGGTGTAGAAACTATATTTATACATGATCCAATGAGTATGAAATTTCTACTACAGTTCAAGCATACGATAATTAGTCCACCATAAAAATTTCACCATAATTGAATCATAGAAACTGCAGCTACAAATTAATTACAAAAAATATAAATTTAAAGCTACAACAAAAAAAATTTGTACTAAAGCATACCATATTATATGTTCATTGTGTAAATCTACTCATGTGGAGTCTAAGAAAATTAAAATTTTATTTTATAATTTTTCTGTGATTTACTATGATTTTTCAAAGATTCATCCAAAATAAATAAAAAAAAGACAAAACCGCTTTTGAAAACCGTTTATAACCAGTCAGTGAGGTAAAATGAGTGGTTTTAAAAGTTTAGAAAGGTGATTTATCCAGTTTTAGAGTTCAGAGAGGAAAGCAGACTTTCGCAAAAGTTGACAAAGATAATGTATACACTTTTTTCCGCTATTTTTGTGGTGGAAGTGGAAGGATCCCAGACATGAGGACCGCATGAGTCAATCCAGCCCATTGAATAATGTGGGCCAGAAGCTTAATGTTAGTCAGACTGGGGAATGTCAATCGTTCGAACCCATTCCCTAAAAAAAATCGTTCCAACCCATGTCCGGTGATGTGCACGGGCTTCAAAGCCCGTAAAGGGTGTGTTCTGCTCTGGCCTGCGCCTAAGGCGGCTGATATGCCCCGTCCGTCAGACGCGGCGGCAGCTCCACAGCGCGATTTCGGCTAATTACACCGCTATGCAGGAAATCGTTGAGCAAACGATATTCCCATCCGGCCGTGGCCGCGGTCTCGGTGCCGGTGGTTATGGGGTCACCGATACATGACGCAACCCGCGCCCACGGCCCGCCTGTCAACAATGGAGGGTATGTGCTTGCTTCTTCACTGGCTGTCAACAATGGATTAATCTCTGTCGGGTACACACTTGTATCCCTAAATCCCTAATGATACGTATAGATCTATCACATATTGTGGTTTTGCTAGCTGTCGCCCTTTGGATCAATTTAATTATTAAGTTTTCAGGTCGATAGAAAACGTGTTCTCGTTCTCCATTGAATCTTCAAGAGTACACTAATGTTGCTAGGGAACAGTCTGGTGTAACTGGCGTTCGGCCTTTGGATATGTGGGTGTTCTTTATAATTTTTATATACTTATTTTTGGGTCTTGGACAAGCAGGTGAAGTAACTTGATGCGGGCACAAATTGGTAGTACATTAATATATGGGTGATGGACTGACTATGTGCGATGTGCAAATAGTGGTGCATTGGTGATGGAAAAGTGCAAAGCAGCAAATCAAATAACAATGTATGTGTTAGGATCACGTGGAACTAGGATTAAACCCACACACTGATTTGCTGCTTTAATGAATATATATGTATTCATCTAATGTAAATGTGCAATAGTAATTCAAAGGTGGTACAACAATATACTTTTCATTGTTTTGGTTTTGGTTGACATTATAAGACATTGACAATATGAGTCATCCCAATAGGGAATATCTTGGCTAAGATGAGAAATGTGATTAGGGTAGGGGGCAGGAAAGGAATGGTTTGGGTGGCATTTCCAATTCGTTGATATTCTTCTCCAACATTTCTGTGACTGTATTCATGGAAGGACGACTTCCTGGGTCCATTTGTATGCATCACAAGCCAACTAGAGCAATCTGCTTTGCAGTCTCTTCTAGCTCGCATGTGACTTCATGACTTTGCAAATCCTTTACCATGCAGTCATAAATCCAGTCGGTGAAATACGTTTCACTAGAATTCTCAGTATTTCCCCGGCTGCTTACCATTTGAAGTATAAACGTCTGACTTAGTTGACACAACTCCAAACCCTCTATAAAACACTTCTGGAGCAATGAAACCAATGGTGCCTCTTGCATCAGCCATTGAGAGAGCACTGTCCTTGACGTGACACAGTTTTGCCAATCCAAAATCAGCAATTTTCGGACAGAAGCCTTCATCAAGAAGGATGTTGTGGGGCTTAATATCAAAATGGATGATGCGGGTGCTGCAGCCCTGATGTAAATACTCCTAAAAAAAATACTCCAGGCCTCGTGCGATGCCAATAGCTATTTTCCTTAAATTTTCCCATCCAAGTGCCGACTTTAAACTCTCTGAATAAATATACTTCTCTAAAGAGTCATTGGCCATGTACTCATAAACAAGGGCTCTCTTAGATCTCTCTAAACAAAAGCCAAATAAACTGACAATATTGACATGGGAAGTCCTACCAATGCTAGTAACCTCATTTAGGAATTCCTCTCCATTGCCTTTGGATCCTTTTAAGAGTTTCACAGCAACCATATCGCCATCTGGTAGAGTACCCTTGAATACTGTACCATAACCACCCTCTCCTAATTTTTCCTTAAAACCTCTTGTTATTTTCTTCAGATCCGAGTGACTGTACCTCTTTGGGGTCAGTGATTGATATCTCCTTATTATCTCTTCCATATTTGATTTACTCCGAGCATGCTTTTGGAGAATGAAGAGACTGAGCTTTTGTTTCCGGCGGCCGTATATGAACCAAAGAAGGCATGTGAAAAACAACCCAGCTGTAGCAGACATGGAACCTAGAAAATTAAAACCAAAGAATGAAACCCGGCCATGGAAATATATACACGACTATATAGAAGATTTTCATCTATGCATATGCAAGTTCTTGAGGATGCTATAATTTCATATTAGTAATTTAATGTTCTCCCTAGAGTTCTTCTGTAATATCAGATATAGATATTTGCAAAACTGATAAGAATAGCAGTAGATCCTATTCTGTTATCACATAAGACTATAAGAGCACGAGGCTAACCTGGCAGCTGAAACTTTAGATGGTAGTACAGTATGTATAGCTAGCCAAATAAATACATACTACCTCTATCCCTGAGTAAATTAATTCGTAGAGATGTCTTAAATCAAACTTTCTAAGTTTGACCGGATTCATACAAAAGAGCACAAAGACTTATGACACCAAATTAGTATTGTTACATACACCATAAAATGTATTTTCATTATGTGCTTATTTGGTTTCATAAATATTTGTGTTTTTTTCTATAAGTTGGTCAAACATAAAAAATTGACTTCCAGGTATTGATTTATTCAGGGATGGAGGGAGTACCTATTAGAATTAATCTGATGTTGTGCCTCCTGTCTGCAATATATATTGATTCTAGTTAGCAACATCTCAATCACAACGAAAAATTATCCAATAATGACAGAGATAGCATTATTGGAGAAAACGGAAGGGAAGTGCAATATGACTAGTGAATTTTCCGTGACAGCATGGCACTGTCTATTTTTTCTTAACATTTACCTTTTTTACAGGTGATATGTTTTTAAAATTAGTGTTTCAAGTTTCAACTGTTTTACTAATGGAGTAAATTGCCTGTTGCAAAATCTTCTCATGTGCATTCGCTAAAGAAGTGCCATAACCAGATACTGAGTCATGTTTTTACCTCCCTAGGAATGTAAATGTAAACGATGTCATGATGAGATGTGTCAGATGTCCTACGGGCTTGTTAGCTGAGGGGGTGTTTAGGCAAAAATTTTTGGATTTGGGTACTGTAGCTTTTTGTTTTATTTGACAATTATTGTTCAATCATGGACTAATTAGGCTTAAAAGATTCGTCTCGCGATTTCATGGTGAACTGTGCAATTAGTTTTTTGTTTCGTCTACATTTAATGCTCCATGCATGTGCCGCAAAATTCGATGTGATGTTTTGGGGTGAAAATTTTTGGGAACTAAACACCCCCTGACTGTGACCTTTTGCACACCAAATGCATGATTCAATTTATTTGATTGTAATAATCTCACAAGTGAATTTACCAGATGGCGGCTGCCATGTCAAGAGGAAGCCATCGCTGATGAGTTGCTCATAGCTGCTTTCGTTCGCCTCACCAAATGCCCCCCGTACTGGCACAAGGGTAGTGCTGCATCCCTCAACTGAGTACTGCGTGTAGTTGCTCGAGTCATTGTAATGCCCTCCGACATGAACAAACAAGCTGCTGTCACATTTTGTCTCCACAAGCCCCCTTTCCGGCTCCGGTGTCTTGGTGCACATGTAGAAGATGAGGTTCAGATTGACGGGGCTGATCGAGAATGGAAGGCCGATTTTGGAGGAGGTGTTGGAAGTCAGAACATGGCAGCCCTTGGAGTTGGATCCGATGAAGTCCTCAAGCTTGTGGATATCAGCGACAAGCAAGGAGCTGTTTGTTAGACTATTAGGATCGTCTAGCAGTAGAACAATGGGGTTACTCTTTCCATTTGGGTATGAACACAAAACCTAGTATAAGGTCTACCAGATCCGAGAGAGATAGAGAGAGGGAGGAGTAATGTGGAACGGACCATCGGTGGGCGCAGGGGTTGCGGAGTTGATGCTAGAGCCGGTGGCCGCCATCTCCTTTGTCGGGGAGGTGATCTGCGCTGGGGCAGCGGCGGTTGGGGACGAAATGGTGGTGCAGTGGAGATCGTTGACGCTGTGCAGTGACGGCGGCGGTGCTTTCCGTCGCTCACAGCGCGACCCTCGAGATCGGTTAGGGTTGTAGTTGGGGAAAGGCGGCTCAGGTGAATCTCGTGACTCGAGCCCCGGCTCCCCACCTCCTTTATGTAGCGCTGCGCAACGGGGGCCCACCAGCCATTATTGGGCTGGGCGCCCCCGATCAGAGCGTGGATCAAAGGCCTAATGAGCCGTTGGGCTCATTAGAGGAGAGATCAACCTAACATTCTCCCCCTTGATCTCACTCATACTTTAACCTTTCATCTTTGACTTCAATACTTTTCACTTTACTCGTTTCATCACAAATAAGCGCATAGAACATGTTTCATCGTCACGGTCAATCGCCGAAAGATTTGACAACTACAATGCACATCTCTGATCCGAAATAGTTACTTTAACTTTTAGGCCCTTTATTATAGTCCAGGAGTCATAGGCTTTCCCTTAAACCTATGCCGGCTACATGTTCTCTGAACACGTTGGGTGGTAAGCCTTTTGTAAGCGGATCCGCGAGCATCTTTCCAGTACTTATATACCCAAGATTTATAATTTGATCCTGAACTTTATCCTTCACAACATAATACTTTATGTCAATGTGTTTGGCAGCACCACTTGACTTATTGTTGTGAGCATACTGTACTGCTGGATTATTATCGCAGTATAACTTTAGTGGTTTATGTATGCTGTCGACCACCTTCAAACCGGGTATAAACTTCTTTAGCCAGTTCATCTGCCCCGTTGCCTCATAACACACTACAAACTCGGCATACATTGTGGACGATGTAGTGATGGTTTGTTTTGAGCTTTTCCACGAAATTGCTCCTCCTGCGAGAGTGAATACATATTCTGACGTGGATTTTCTATCATCTCCAGCATAATCAGAATCCGAATACCCCACTATCTGGAGAGAATATGATTTTCTATATGTCAACGTGAGGCCTTTCGTACCTTGCAAATATCGCAAGACTTTCTTTACCAATTTTTAGTGTTTAATCCCTGAATTACTTTGAAATCTGCCAAGCAACCCGGTAACAAAAGCTAAGTCAGGGCGCGTGCACACTTGAGCATATTGTAGGCTTCCGACAGCAGAAGCATATGGAACCACATTCATTTGATCGAGCTCGTATTGGTTCCTAGGGCATTGAAAATTCCCATATCTATTGCCCTTGACCATGGGCATAGGTGAGGCACTACATTTATGCATACTGAATTTCTTTAAAACTTTTTCTATGTATGCCTTTTGTGATAGTCCTAATACCCCTTTACTTCTATCTCGGTGAATCTCTATGCCCAAAACAAATGACGCTTCATCAAGATCTTTCATATTAAATTTTGAGGATAAAAACTTATTTGTGTTCAGTAATAGGCTGACATCACTACTAGAAAGTAAGATATCATCTACATACAGGATTAGAAAGATATACCTTCTATTCTTAAACTTTGCATAAACATAATTATCCTCAACATTTTCTTTAAACCCAAAATACTTTATTATTCTGTCAAACTTCAAGTACCACTATCTCGAAGCTTGCTTTAACCCATAAATTGATTTCTTTAAGCGGCATCCCATTCGTTCTTTTTCTTCCACGACAAAACCTTTCGGTTGTGCCATGTAAATATTTTCCTCCAGATCCTCATTTAGGAATATCATTTTTACATCCATCTGATATAACTCTAAATTATAGTGTGTCACTAATGCCATTATAATTTTGAAGGAATCCTTACATGAGACTGGAGAAAACGTCTCATTGTAATCAATCCCTTCTCTTTGCGTGAAACCTTTTGCCACAAGTCGCGCTTTAAACCTTTCAATATTTTCTTGGGAGTCACGTTTTGTCTTGTAGACCCATTTACAACCTACTGTCTTGGCTCCTTTAGGAATAGGTTATAAGTCCCAAACTTTGTTGATACTTATTGACTTTATTTCATCTTCCACGGCCTCAAGCCACTTGGATGAATTATCACTTCTCATGGCTTCTTTAAATGAAGTGGGATCATCCTCCATTTGAAATTCTTCAGTGTTATACACCTCATAATCATCAAGTATAGCTGATGTTCTAACTCTTTGAGACCTTCTCGGGGCCTCCACATTTGGCACATCTTCTGTTTGGGGCTGTTGTTGCTCCCCCTCATCTGTGGCATCAGTTTGTGTATGTTCCTGAAGGACAGGTTCCTCATCATTATTTACTGTCACCACAGGAGAACTGACAACAGGTGTTGGCACTACAGTATCTGGCACTGTTGGTGCAACAAGAATAGGTAGTTCAAAGAATGGTTTCTGAATCATCGGAGTGGGCACACATACCCGCTTCTCCTCAAGAACAATTTCTCGAGCCACCATGCTCCCCCTCATCATTTCATCCTCTAAGATAACAACGTGTCTCGTTTCTACAAATTTTGTGTATATGTATGAACGGTAGAAACGAAAACTTTTTGACTTTTGAGGATAGCCAATAAAATGGCAACTAACTGTTTTGAGATCTAACTTCCCAATATTTGGGTTAAACACTTTTGCCTCAGCAGGACTCCCCCACACACGCAAGTGTTTTAGTGAAGGTTCTCTTCCTGTCCACAACTCATATGGTGTTTTGGGCACCGCTTTACTTAGTACTCTATTTAGAATATGAATGTCGGTTTTTAATGCCTTCATCCATAGACTCAATGGCATGTCAGAGTAACTCATCATACTACGCACCATATCCATCAAGGTACGGTTACGCCTTTCAGCTACTCCGTTCTGCTGAGGTTCGCCCGGTGTAGAATACTGTTCAACTATGTTATTTTCCTGTAGAAACCTTGCAAAAGGTCTAGTAACTTGACCATATGCGGTATGCCGACCGTAGTACTCCCCACCACGATCAGACCGGACCACTTTAATCTTTAAATTATGTTGATTTTCAACTTCATCCTTAAATATTTTAAATTTATCCAACGCTTCATTTCTTTCTTTAATTAGATAAATATAACAATACGGGAGTAATCATCTGTGAATGTTACGAACGAGTCAAAACCATCTACACTTTTCACAGAAAAGGGACCACAGATGTCTGTGTGAATTATCTGTAGAATTCCTGTGCTTCGTTTAGCATCCTTTTTTACTTTGCTTTGTGTATTTTCCTTTAATACATTCTCTACACTGTTCAAAGTCCGAGAACTCTAATGGAGGAAGAATATCATTCTTAACTAGTCTCTCTATTCTCCCCCTCGAAATATGGCCTAAACGACAATGCCATAATTTCGATGACGCATCTTGAGTTCTCTTTTGTTTTCTATTCTCATTCACAAACGAGGATACGTTCTCATTCGTATCACATACGGAATTCACATTTTCATGAGGTGATAACAAATAAAGATCTTGCTTTTGAAAAGCAAGGCCAACACATTCATTATTACATTGTATCTCGCATTTGCCATCTTCAAAATGGCAATCAAATCCATCATTATCTAAACAAGACACACTAATCAAGTTTCTCTGTAACGAAGGAACAAATAAAACATCTCTAAGCAAAAGAATAAAGCCATCAGCAAGCTCTAGAGGAACATCGCCAACAACTTCTACATCTGCTTGGACTCCATTCGTGACTTTAACGTGTCTTTCGCTTCTTTGCGTAGTCCTCGTCGAACGGAATCCCTGTAATGAATTAGCAACATGAACAGTTGCACCCGAGTCAATCCACCAAGTAGATTTCAAATACTGTACATACAGGGATTCATTTATGAACGTAATAATGTTCTCACCTTTCTTTGCCATGATCATCTTTAAGAATTCAGGACAATCTTTCTTGTAATGTCCCTCCTTCTTGCAGTAGAGGCACTGATCTTTGTTCACTGTAAACCTATTTTGCTGAGGCTGATGCTGCATGGGACCCTTGCCCTTTGGCTTTGAGGGAGAGTTGGCATTGACATTGAAATTCTTTCATTTGTTATCTTTAACAAAACTGAGAGTACCACCATTAGCGGCCTTTATTCTTTCTTTCTCTTGCACACACATTGCCATATAACATTCTAGATCCCATTTCTCGGGCTGAATGTTGTAGTTGACAACAAATGTGTCAAACTCTTTTGATAAAGAAGCAAAAATCAGATGGACAAGAAACTCTTCCGTAAGAGCCAGATCCATTGGTTCAAATGATTCATCTTTGATATGTGCTCTCTAATGCCATTGCCATTTTCACTTCCAGTGTATCTTTCTGTCACCAGCTGCTTTATCAGCTGAGTAGCATATGTCTTTGAAGAGCCATAGAACTGACTCTTTATCCTTTTCAAGTACTCTGTGACGGTGTCACACTCTTGGATTGAGCCCATTATGGTAGGCTCAATCGTATTCTTTATGACAGCAACACATTTTTTGTTGGCATTGACCCACTTTTGCTTTTATAGGTCATATGCCATCTGTATGGGAGCATGGTCTATTTCTTTCTTTTGCCATTCAACATAAGACTCATTGGCCTCCCTCACCGGTGTCACAGGTTCAGTGGGGCATGGTGTGGTGACCACCTAGTCCACCTCAGCCAAGATAAAAGCGAGGTCAATTTTCTTTTTTCATTCGGTGTAGTTGTCACCTTTGAGGGGTAGAATATCTTTGATAAATCCCATCAAAGAGTAACCTCCTAAAAACACAAATCATATAGAGTGAGAACATAAGTGCAAAATTAATTGCATGCTTTAATTCCAACGTTGGTTAAAATTAAAACATACAAATTATTCTTTTTACACTAATTCTACATTACCGTTGGGTAGAGATAGAATTAATGCATAACAAAATCATAATACTGCTATTAATTAACGTTAATCAGAATAATAACAATATTATAATCAGCTCAAAATTTATCTATTTTTCAACATTAAATTCTCCCGTTGGTTCGAATTTAATAATGAAATAACATCTTTAAGTACGCAGCGGAAAACGTAAACAAAACTTTTAATTCTACATTATCGTAGAAGATGTTGAGGATCCGGAATCTATACTTCCGCCGATAATACCCGAGGTATGGAATGCTGTTGCTGCAATGGACCTCGAAGCCCAGCTGACCACATTTTGTGTCTGTTGCCTGCTCCAGAACAAATCCAAATGGCTCTGAGATAGTCAGGTTGCCGCATAACTTGGGCGAGCAGCTAGCCTCTTGGTCATCAGCTGGTTCGACGGCTGCTACATGTGAGAGAGCTAACCACAGCAAGGCCAAGCTAACCGGGGACATCTGAGTGAGGTGGCGAATTGCGTGGAGGGCTGGAGGCAGAGTTCAGAGATGCATACATGAAGAACTTGTTGGTTGGCTGAGAAGTGGAGTGCCCGAAGGGCAAGTCTTGACTACAGAGGTGACACGACTGAAGTCTGAGCCATCATCATCATACTGACCGGCCGGGTATACCTTTTCAACACAACACCGTGGTCGTGTTGGCAGGCCAGCTTAGTCCAGTCACTACTGTCATCAGCTTCTAGTCCTTTGCATGCTTCGGATGTTAGATTTTGTTCGCTGCACCTGGTTCGTGCATAGCTACCTGATCATCTTAATATCCAACTTCATATGCTCTAGTGGAATATATCAATCCTTAAATGATGAGGAGCACTATGATGACTAATTTGATACTGGTATTGAGGTAGTGGTGTGCGAGAGAAGTAAAAGCATCAATAGAATAGTTGGGATCGGCTTTGCACGGCATCAATGGTACTTTGCTAATTTGACAACTTTTGACAAAAGATGCCACTAGTACATTCATTCACCCATCACATAAAAAGGAATCGATACATGAGATTTTTTTTAAAAATATAACCCTTTTAGGAGAGACTACATGTTTAGTTTGCGAGCTTTGTTACGGTAGTTGGAAAGTATCATGTTTCAGATACATTCTTATTTTGAGAAAACGAATTAAAGCTGTTGAGTTTATTTTTTCCAACCACCTCAAAACTTGTATTAGTTTATATTAATGAACAAAAAAAAAATAGGTGCCAGATTCGCATCATAGAGCATTTTGAACTTGGCGGGCTGGCTATATACCTTCTACCGTTGCTCTCGGTAATATGACATGATTTAGGATACAACAATGCCAAATTAGCATATTCTACATTGCTTAGATTAGTCTCGGAGATAAGGGACTCTTGAATGACCAAGGCAGAAAGAATATTGATTTGGTTATACACTGGACCGCCATGTACATACCCTCATAGATCGTTGTTACTATTTTTTAAGGCACAAAGCGAGGGATGCTATAGGCTAAGCAAACCCAGGTATAGGCCTAATAAGTGGTTTCACTTTCATCGCTGCATCAGGCTGTCCACAACCTGAAGGCACCTTTGCGTTACTAGGATTTGTAGCACTCGCATTTTCTGCACTCAAATTGTGAGCTGAATCTTCGCTGCAAAGAGAGAAACATGTAAAGATCAGTACTTTATTTTTGAAGTTTTACAAATGTGCATCGCAGTGTCTTACATTATTTGACATAAGTTTTGCTTTGGTGGCATGTCTAATTCATCTAATCTCCTCCCGAACATATCCAAAACGTTCGTTATTGTAGGACGATGCATAGGTAATAATTGTATGCACCATAAACCAATTAAGGTCATCTTCTTTGCCATTTCCTCAAATTCACTTCCGATTTCACAGGTTTGTAATCCATCATCTTGAGCAAAGTGGTCATAAATCCAATCTAGAAAATACATTTTACTGGAGTTCTCATCCAGCGATTTGACATTTTTCCGGCCTCCGACCATCTCCAGCAACATCATTCCGTAACCATAAACATCTGACTTTGTTGAGACAACCCCAAAAGTCGGATAGAGAACTTCAGGGGCAATAAAGCCAATAGTTCCTCTAGGATAAGTCATTGAAAGCTTACTATCTTTTGTGCCGCACAATTTGGCGAGACCAAAGTCTGCAATTTTTGGGCAGAAATCTTTGTCCAGGAGGATGTTTTGAGGCTTGATGTCAAAATGAACAATTCGTGTGTTGCAACTATGGTGCAAGTATTCTAGCCCACGGGCAATGCCAATTGCAATTTTATACAGTTTGTCCCATCCTAAAGTTCCTTTGGGGTTCTCTGAATAAATATACTTATCTAAAGAACCATTTGGCATGTATTCATATATAAGAGCTCGTTTTGAACCTTCCAAACAAAATCCATGCAAGCTAACAATGTTAACATGGGATGTTCTGCTAATGCTCATGACCTCATTCACAAAGTCCTCTCCATTTCCTTTGGAGAGATGCAATAATTTAACAGCTACAAGATGACCATTGTCTAGCCTTCCACTGAAAACTGTACCATAACTACCTTTTCCAAGCTTATCACGAAGGAAATATGTCATCTTTATAACATCTGAGTAATCATATCTTTTTGGAGTAAGGGATCCATGCAATGTAACCAAGTCTTCAATGTTTCTCTCCATGGTGTTGGTACCAAGAAGCCTTAGTTTGTGATCCTTCCCACGCCATATCAATGCATAAGTAGCAATGCCACATGCAAAAATCAAGATTGTAGCTGCTAACAAGAACCCTGAGATTGAAGAGAGTGTTATTTTGGATTTGGAAGCACAACAATGCCATTTTAGGTACTAAAGGGCACAATAATTAAGTAGTTAAATATAAAGGGAGATTGATTCTCAAAGAACAAAAGGAGTTTGGAATGCTTTGTTTTTCGTAGGGTGTATCGAAGAATTGGCACTCGTCTCTAGTCCTCATTGGAGTACCTATGCAAGGCTGTTCTCCATAGTGATCCTCACAAGAATCAAGCGCTCTCTACGAGTAGTCCATTCTTTAGTATGAATCCGCAAACTCCAAACCGAGCACAACATGTCTCTAATCTTACACAAGCACCTCCAAAGAAGATCAGAAAAAAGAATCACCACTAAAAGCTATCTAGGTTTTGCATACCATGAACGAGAGTAACAAGACAAAGACCTTATTATTTAACCTAATCTAACATCAAGAAATGGATGGATGGACACAATGCAAGCTTCTCTCTACCGGTGCTGGTTCTAGGAATGGAGCAAAGAGGCTACTATGTAACAATAGATTAAACAACTTACTAATTTTAAAGTTCAAACAAACTAAATGATATCATAGACGTGGTAAACAACACAACAAACAATATAAATTATTTTGGGTGACAAGTGCCAAGAAGAGAGACATGTACTTATTTCTTGGTTGTCTTTGTAAATAAAGCGATTGACTATAAACATCACCATGTGTTTTTAGAGACAGGTACAATTTGTGATTGCCTTTGTAAATCAAACTAGTTGTCTTCTAAAATTAGTTTTGTAATAGTGTACTTACCTTTATGTTGTGTTTTTATCATTGTAAAAACTTATTCTTCTTAATGTGATTATGTTCAACACCTGCTAAAACCGAAGATTTGAACTAAAGCTCCCAAGGAAACTGAGGTTTCTTTCAAGCACAGTATTCGCACCTCATGTGCTAATTGATTTTTGGCATACCTATGATTATCTTCCTGGCCGTACTGTCGATACCTGCATGGGCATAAGTTTTATTACTAACTAGACTTGTGTATTGATTACTCAAGAAAAGCTGATGCATTGCACTTCGTTCCAAAGTGTAAGCCATTTTGACTTTTCTAGCTAGGTACGTAGCTTTTATTATGCATTTAGATATAAATTATATCTAGAATAACCAATTTAAAATGAAGGGAGTATAATTGTATCGGACAACATTTCTAGCTTTAATAATTTCAAACAAATCTCTCAACAACCTGTGCTGACTACTCACTTGGTTCCAAAATTTAGAGCTGACGTTTACAATATTAAATTGGTTGTATTACATTGTTATTAGAGATACTTTGTTAGTGTATTATCTTAGTATGGCAGATATTAGTGTGTTTTTCTATAAAACTAGATTAAAGTTAGAGAAGTATGACTTAAAAATAAAATTAAAATGACCTATGTTTTTAGAACGAAAAAATGACCTATGTTTTAGACAGAGGACCCTAGGAGCGTTCGAAGAAAAACTACACAGCACTAACTTTTCTTACCTTGAGACGTGGTTGAGCAGAGCAACTCGTGGCGGCAGAAGCACTGGAACGATTGTTGGACGAACCTGCACTCTGCTCCGCTCAGTCGTCTGCACGCAGCGCAGTCTCCCGCCGCCGTCCACTCCAAGAGGAACCCATCGCTGATCAATTCCTCGTAGCGCTCAGGAACCGGCTCGATTCCGTCATGGGACTCGCGCACCGGCACGCTGACAAAGCTGCAGTTTGCCGGAGCACCGCCCGTCCACCCGTCGCCGTCGGAGACGTAAGCTCCCATCGTGTGGTTAGCGCACGGCCGTGGTAGCCGTATGCTAGGAGGAACCTCGCAGTTGTAGACGAAGGTGAGGTTCCTGTTGGCGTCGCTGACCATGAGCGGAAGGCGGGAGAGGCCGGAGGAGACGTTGAAGTCAGGGATGCTGCACGTCTTGTCGCCGGCGAAGTTGGAAGCCTCGACGGACACCACGAGCGAGCTGTTGTCGTAGGATATGTCTTGGACGCGGTACGGGCGCTCCGTGAACGCCCTGTCGAGGTAGGCGCGGCGGCCGTCGTTGCACGTGAGGCGGAGTGCCGGGAAACCGCAGTGCGGCGGCTGCACGCCGCTGAGCGAGAACGGGTACGTGATGCTCAGGTCCCCGCATCTCGCCGGTGCGCAGCTTGCGGTGGTGTTGTCGACGGTGGCTCTTGCTACGTGGAGGAGCAAGGAAGCTAATGCGACTGTTAGCAGTTCCATGGCCATCCAAGGACACGGAGGGACCTCCGGACCTGCTGCCTGCTCTAAAAATTGTGTCTTGGCTGTTTAGTTCCAAAAAATTTTGCAAAATTTTTTAGATTCCCCGTCACATCGAATCTTTGGACACATGCATGAAGCATTAAATATAGATAAAAAATAAAACTAATTACACAGTTTAGACGAAATGGACGAGACGAATCTTTTAAGCCTAATTAGACCATGATTGAACAATATTTATCAAATAACAACAAAAACGCTACAGTAGCGTTTTACCAAAAATTTTGGCATCCAAACGGTGCCCGTGTCTCTCAGCCTGTGCGAACCTGGACTGGCTTTGTCAGATTGTCCACCTTCCCGTATATAACTCCAAACTGGAAAGTCTTCGACGACCAGTAAACAAAATTCACATTTTTCTCGCTGAATGAACGCGTGAACGCGTGAACACATTTTTCTAGCTGTCAGAGAAGGTTGACACTTAACGCTGGATGCACCATACAACGTTACACTCCAAACAAATGAGTGATTCGGTAAAGTACTGACTATTCCAAAGGAGAGGTGAACGCTCTGTTTACTTGTCTTATAAGCTATATTTTTTCAGCTAATAAATAGTGTTTTTCTCTCACAACAAATCGCGAACAATATTTTTAGCCGTGCCTTTTCAACCCAGCGAACAGGAGGGCTGCTGAACACGTATGAAATTTGTGCCAATCCACGTAAAATTAGGCAGATCAAAAGACGGCAGGAGTATGCACTCTCGGCTCTCGGCTCTCGGCTCGGGCCCGGATTGTTTGGAACGAGGCATAAAAAAAACGATCAAATTAATGGCTTACGAACCGACGCAGGCAACCCATAACGCAAGGCATTTTCGAAGTGTTCACGCTGACCGCGGTGGTGGGAGTGGCTAGCAGAGCGAGCAGAAGCATGGCTGGGCAGAGCAGGCCAGCGGCCGGAACAGGACACGCTTGCATCTTTGGGCTCGTTTAGATGAGAGAATTGGGGAGAAAAATACTGTATCAGAATTCCTGTAGCATTTCGTTTGTATTTGGTAAAAATTATCCAAATTTTGATTAACTAAGCTTAAAATGTTCGTCTCGCAAAGTACAACAAAACTGTGCAATTAGTTTTTGATTTCATCAACATTTAGTACTCCATACATTTGCCGACATTTTGATGTGACGGGGAATCTTCTTTTTACATAGTGAAATTTGAAGAAAGAATTGGGAAACTAAGCAAGCCCTTGTTTAGTTCCCTAATTTCAACCTCAAATTACACTATGTAAAAAGAAGATTCCCATCACATCAAAATACCGACACATGTATGGAGTACTAAATGTAGATGAAATTAAAAACTAATTACACAGTTTTGTTGTACTTTGCGAGACGAACATTTTGAGCCTAATTAGTTAAAGTTTGGACAATTTTTACCAAATACAAACAAAATTGCTACAGTGCGCATTTAATGCGCACTGTAGCAATTCAGCACACCCAACTCCGGATCTAAACAAGGCCAAGGGGTTTGCGTTACAAGTTGCGATTGCGACGCAAGGGAAAACGCTACTACAGGTGCGAGGATATTGACGAATGCGAAGACCCGCGGTCCTCGCTCCTAGTTGACCGCCACTACAGGTCAGTCTGCAATTCTGCATGGGACGAGCTCCCTTGTGTCGCAATCGTCGTCCTTCTTCCGCCCTGCTTGTACGCGTCATCATAAAGTGACTTGTGGACCCGTGAGAGGCTCAGAACAGAAGCACATGAACGGAAGGTGTGCCAGCTTGCCTGCACGCGTTGACGCTTCGCAGTCTCGCACCGTCGGCCACTCCCAATGGAACCCGTCACATATCGCAGGCACGGAGACACCGTCGCGCGTGAGCAGTGAGCACAATGGCGCAAAGGCTGGGATGCCTCCGCAGCACAACACGACGTGCGGCTCCGTGCCGCGGAGCGAGAACGGGTACATGATGTTCAAGACCCTCGCGTCGCGTCTCGCCGGAGCGCAGCTTGTCTTGCTGGTTCCGTAGGATGTGGCTCGTGGCTATCGGGGTATGTCTAAGCGAAGTGCAACAAGGGAGCTAATAATACGACTCAACAACACAAGAGTGCCAAAGCCATGGACGGATGAGAAAGGGGTTTTGAACAGCTCCAGTGATTTGCTTCTTGTCTGTGCGAATGCTGATCAGTGCATTGATGAAAATGACATGGTCAAGTGGCAGCATTAAGTGTCGTGTATATTCATCTTTTTTCTTAAAAAAAGAAAGAAAAGTGTGGTGTACATTCGTTGAGCGCCCACAAACACATGGACAATTCCAGAGTCCTCTGTTCAGCAAGTAGCAAGTAGCAGAGAGGACTAGGTCGATGCGCCAGCGCCACACTCCCTAACATCTGGGTAATCTGTCCAACTTTCTGAAAACAACACGTTTGCTAGGCACTCAAGAAGTAATGTCCATTGGAACGCGCCGAACGCAGATCATTTCAACAATGCGTGGAAAATTTGTCAGGCAGATTAGACCATCGGAGGCCCTCAGCCCTCAAGCCTACGAGTAGCATCGAGCTGCTGTTGTTGCTGTCTCACCGATGAGATACACAGCAGCTGCTGTGATTGTGGCTGGTGCCATCTTCATAAAACCGCATTGTCTAGAGTTTCCTACAACATGTAATTCATGTTTTGGGAGATTACGTGTGATGGACGACTATCGGGCCATAAGGGGGAGGGGCATAAGTGAAACAAAGAGTGACAAGTTGCTATTAACAGAAACATACGTACGTTAGGAGGATACCAAATATCATATGCATACTTGGACAATAAAGCCTTAATCTTTATCACTTTGAATGAAAGATATTGTATTAGACCAGTGCCCTTTTGTTTTGAAACAAATATCATAGTAAGTTAAGATTTCGTCCTCTGCCATAGAGATCCCTACAAGTTGAATGCACAATTCTAGTGTTGTATAGGTAACTGTTTCACTGAGTAGGTAACCCTCGTAAGATTTTTGAATTCACAATGCTTATCCCTTTCATCTTTAGCACTTCACTAGAAACTTGTCTTTTGGTACCACTAATCATGCTTGTGCTTTCTGTATTCAAACTGTAAGTTGGACCTTTGCTGCAAAAGAATGAAAAAAAATTATTGCTATATCAACTTTGTTGTAAATGATATTGGATAATTGTCAAAATTATTTGTATCTCAAATAATATCTTACAATATTTGACTGAAGTTTTGCCTTGGTGGCATGTCCAGTTCATCCGAACCTCTCTCAAACATTTCCAAGACCTTTCCTATGGTAGGGCGATGCATTGGTAATATTTGGATGCACCACAGGCCAATCACACTCATTTTTTTTGCGATTCCTTCATTTTCACTTGTCACTTCACATGCCTGTAATCCATCATCTTGACCAAAGTGGTCATAAATCCAATGTGGAAAATACTTGTCACTTGACTCTTGAGCCACTGATTTAACATTTTTCCTGCCTCCAACCATCTCTAGCAACATCATTCCATAACTATAAACATCTGATTTTGTTGAAACAACTCCGAAGGTTCGAGAATACACTTCAGGAGCTATAAACCCAGGTGTACCTCTAGCACCGGTCATAGAAAGCTTGCTCTCCTTGGCATGGCACAACTTGGCCAAACCAAAATCAGCAATCTTTGGGTGAAAGTTCTGATCCAGAAGGATATTTTGAGGCTTGATATCGAAATGTACTATGCGTGTATTACAACTATGGTGCAAGTATTCCAACCCTCGAGCAATCCCAATTGCTATGGTATAGAGCTTATCCCATCCTAAAATTGCTTTGGGATTCTCAGAGTATATATACTTATCCAAAGAACCATTAGGCATATACTCATATATTAGGGCCCGCTTTGAACCTTCCAAACAAAACCCAAATAAGCTAACAATATTAATGTGTGCTGTCCTGCCAATACTCATAACCTCGTTCACAAACTCCTCACCATCACCTTTGGAGTCATGCAGGAATTTCACTGCAACTAGACGACCGTCATCTAGCCTTCCTTTGAAAACCATGCCATAACCACCTTCCCCAAGCTTATTATTGAGGGAGGATGTTATCTTTGTTACTTCTGAGTACCTGTATCTTTTTGGAGCTAGTGATCCATGTGATAATATTAGGGCCTCAATGTTCTCTTCTACGGTGCTGCCGATCTTCTTGCATAGGAAAAACCTTAGTTTTTGCCTATGCCATACCAACACATATATGCATGGTAGGAACAAGCTTGCAGCTACTGAAATCGAAACTGAAATTAAAGTAGATGTTATTTTCTTCTCAAGGAACAATTAATGTGTTATAATATGTGCTTTCATATTTATAGGTGATAAACAATTTAAATTGTAAATGTGAAAAAAATATAATGATCACATATTTTGCTCCAAATCATGTAATTTTATATTAAAAGCTATAAATTGTGGGCTGATTGCTTGAATTTTTCATTATATTATCTGTGTGTGTACATATATGTAAGAAGTTTTATAGTAGTTCTTCTAAGCTCTTCCAAATTTCAATATCTGAAACTAAAAATTAACTTATTGCATTAAATAACTATATATAACTACTAAAATTGGATGATTAGTTGTTATGAAAGAATGTCAAAAGTAGCATACCTATTAGTGCTATCTTCTTGGCATTCCCGTTGACACCTAAAATAGCATGGAAATTAATTTAAAAATGAAACAAGTAGTGGTATAATGATTGCTTTTGTAAAAGGAAGGAATGATATTAAATGATTCAATATTTTGCATATGAAATTCGAAGCATGTAACTCTCTTATGCTGATTTTCTTCTATATGCTGTACTGTCTATATTTGATCGATGTATGCTGGGAGGACGTTGTACTATGTTTATGTGTTATATAGGCCCGCTGGTTTGGATAGGTTGAATACCGGAATAATGGCGAATTCGATTCTTCTTAACTGTAACAAAGGCGACGTGTTCAATTATCCTCGACAGAGACTATATGTCATTAATATGACCATATTTTCCAACCAAATGGCCGGATACCACCCAATTCACAATATTTAATCAAAATTAAGAATCTTTGATTTCTCGGGAAAAAAGATTTATATACTTTTTTTGTTTGGAACGGATGGAGTGCGTACCGTGGAATAGAACAAGGGATGGACGGAAGGAGGGGACAGATTATGATGGCGAGTTTGACGAGGGGAGAAAGCACAGTGGCGAGTCTTGACCGGTCGTGGTCGTGGCCCACGCGCTCCAATCGTTTGATTAGTCTCGTTTTATTTGTCCTCTCTTTCCGAATTTCTTTACGCATGTTTCGCTAAGTCCCCTATCAAATTAGTGGATAAACAAGCTGATTGGTGGTTTTTTTAAACAACAAGCTAATCAGTGGTTTGTGTTGCCAGGTCCGTGCTTTTCGATCTATCCTGAGGGGCGGCGGCTCATGTTCTTGTGGTATGTGGTGTGACTGTGTGAGGCCTGGCGCCTGGCTAGCTGTTGGACACTTTTTTAGACCAGTCGCCAACGAATGCAATTCTCTCTATGCTATAGTAGTAGTTCTAGATTCCAATTGCGAACTCACCAGCCGGTGATGGCGACGGCAGCAGTTGCCATGTCAAGAGGAATCCGCCACTGATGAACTCCTTGTAGTTTGCTGGGTTCACTTCGCCGGGCCTCGCAAGCATCGGCACGACGGCAGCGCTGCAACCCTCCAAGAAGTAGCTGCCAGGCACATCGGGACCCTTGGTGACGCCAACCAACGTCTTGTTCCCGCATACTGTATCCACGAGCCCGCGGCTCTTGCGCACCGCCTGCGCCGGCGGCTCCACGCAGTCGTAGAAGATCATGTTCTGGTTAACTGGGCTGATCGAGAACGGGGGGACGACCTTGGAGGAGCTATTGTTCGTCGGGGAATGGCAAGGCTTGGAGGCGGAGGAGCTGTGGAAATCTTCAAGCTTTTGGACATCGGCGATGAGCAAGGAGGAGTTGCCGTAGAAGATGTCGAGAATCCGGGGCGAATATGTACTCGACCCGAAGTATGGGATGTTGTTAGAGCAGAGAACCTGGAACTGGAACTGGAACCCGATCACCCCACAGTTGGTCTCCGTTGCGGCGACGATCCCGAACGGGAAGGAGATGTTCAGGCCGCCGCATAGCGTCGGGGAGCAGCGCTCTCCTCCTTGCCGGTCCGCTGCCGCCAGTGCCGCCGTCACGAGCATCACAGGCACCGACCACCATGCCCATGCCGTCCAGAACATGGAGACGAGGGAGAGCCACAGCCATGGGAGCATCACAAGTGCTGAAGGTGATTCAGAATCGATGATGGGATGGGAGATCATGAGGAGTGGGAGACGAAGAAGAGCAACAAGCTTGGAGCCATGGGAGCGTAACAAGGATTTTTTTTGTGTGTGTGTAAGTGTAACACGGTTTCTATGATTGCACTACATAGGAAGGAAGAGTTAAAGAGCGACGAGTTCCACGGCTTCAACGCGCTCTGAACAAGTAAGCGTCAATTTGACCATTCTGTCTATGCTCGGTTCGTACTGGTTAAAAAAAATCTATGTGAAAATTATGAATAACGATGCGTTTAGATATGAATTTTTCAAAATACTTTTAATCTGATTCAAATATTTGATGTTAAAATGGTGCTGAAGACACAAAGCTCTCATGAGCAAGGTCAACTCTGTATGGGCAAAATGGTCTTTCTATAGCTAAATTGACACCGTTATATGCTCTTAACAGAATATGAGTAAACTGAATTTTCAATTTCAAATAGCAGGGGAAAGATCATAATTTTTTTTTAAAAAAAGATAAGAGCAGAACTATCGTTGAACACCAAAATGGAGGTATGAACGTAGCAATGGAGGTATGAACGTAGCAATCCCAAAATAGAAACAAGTGTTTCGCTGGATTCTCTAGCTAATGTTCGCCGATCAGTGGCGCGGCGCAACTTACTGATCACGTCAAAGCCACCAAAGTTTCAGTTAAGTAATGTTTCAAAAAAAAAGTTTCAGTTATGTACTCATATTCTTCGTTGATGCGTCGGAGCACTAGCGAGAGCAATTATAGGCGAAGAGGACTGGCGAAAGCTAAATAATGGCAGGTGAAGTGAAGGTGACGCTCACTAGACAGACACCAGGCCCGGCTCGAGCACTCCACAGTACCGGAACCACACATGCGTTTACCCGGGGTTGCTGCGTGGCCGGTGCGTGTACGCACATTCTTGCCAAGGTCGTCAATGTCACGAAGACAAATCGGAGGAGTAATAAAAATTTCTAAATCTCCTTGGAGCCTACGAAGGATATGGATATGGTCCAATACTGGGCTGCGCTACCGCAATCTGCGTGATGCATTGATGCAATGGACCAAGAAAGTCTTGTAGCTAAAACCAGCATGTGCCGAAACAGCCGGAATCGGCCGCCGGCATCCAAACAAGCAAGTGAGACTCACCGGCGCATGTTGATCTCGCGCGCCTGCCGTCGGGGCAGAGGCACCAGAACTCCGCGGCAGTGCTGTCGTACCGGCACTGCCCACCGTTGGCGTTGCAGACCTGGCAGTCGCCTACGCCGGCCACCTCCCAGTCCAGGACGAACCCGTCCTTGAGGAGCCGGCTGTAGTTGGCCGCCGTCATGATCGCCGCTTCCGTCCCGAGCACCGGCATGTAGGTGTACTTGCACCCGCCCGTCGCGATCGCCGGCGGCTTGTCCCAGTAGTAGGCCCCGCCGAGGTACGCGTAGATTGGAGCTCTGCAGTTGGAGGTGGCGTTCGCGTACTCGGGCCCGCTCGGCTCCGTGCCGTTATTGCAGCCGTAGAGGAAGCACAGGGCACGGTTCTGTGGGCTGATCGTGAACAGGCTGAGCGCGATCATGGAGGACATGTTGAACTTTGTCAGGCACACTCCGTCGGCGCCGGCGACCCTGGCGTGGGAGGCGACGAGGGAGTTGGTGGTGTAGTTGATGCTGAGAACGTGGATGGAGGAGCCCTTCAAGGAGGCCACGCGGCCGTCGTTGCTGCACCAGACCTCGAAGCCAGGGTGGCCACAGGGATCAGAAGAGGGATGGTTGGTGCTGCTGTTGCCGAGCCAGAACGGGTAGCTGAGGGTGAGGTTCCCGCATGCCGCCGGCTCGCAGTCGTCGGCGCTGGCGTGGTCATGGAGGAGGAGCAAGGAGGCCAAGAGCGGGAGAAACAGCAAGGTCGGGCGCATGTTAACTGTAGAGGGAATATTCACCGAGAGTGGCAGCAACCAGCAGGACTGGAACGTATAGAATAGTTGTCTAGTCGACGACTTCACTAAACAGCATGCCATTTGTTAGCCTTTGTATCAACGTTCCAGGATCTCTTACCTGGCAGAGGGAGATGCCAACACGCGCTTCTTCCACTTGCAGGCTTGCCATCGGAGGAGAAAAAATAGAATTGAGGCGTTACGAGTGAAAGGGACGCAGCTGGTTACGGACCACTCCATGGCACATGCTTTGCATGAGTTTTACAAGGCTATCTTGGGGTCGTGTTTCGAGCGTTCCAGGAGGGTAGACTTGCTGGCCACCGGCGTGCCCTCGGCACAGCTGGACCATCTAGAAAATTTGTTCTCCGAGGAGGAGGTTTGGTCAATGATAAAGGAGATGCCTAGTGACAAGGCTCCTGGCCCTGATGGGTTTAGCGGCCGCTTCTACAAGCTCACGTGGGGCATTATTAAGGGGATGTTATGAACACTGTGAACGCGTTTTGGTCGCAGGATTTTAGAAGCTTTCACCATCTTAATGAGGCTTTCATGGTGTTGCTAAACAAAAGGGAGCAGCCGGAGGAGATCCGTGATTTTCGACCGATCAGCCTCATCCATAGTTTCGGAAAGCTGATCACCAAGTGCTTGGCTAATCGTCTGGTGCCCTTGCTCGATCTGTTGATGCAACATAATCAGAGTGCGTTCATTCGTGGGAGATGTATCCACGATAACTTCAGGGAAGTTCACCTCTTGTGCAAGGCCATTCATCGAAGCATGAGGGCATGCGTCCTGTTAAAAATTGATATTGCCAAAGCTTTTGATACGGTATCCTGAGCCTTTCTCCTAGAGTTGCTCCAGCACATGGGCTTTGGGCTCTGGTGGCGTAACTAGATATCGGCGGTGCTTTCATCGGCCAGCACAAAAATCCTGCTCAATGGGGGGCTGGGACGTCGGATTTGCCACGCCAGGGGTCTGCGCCAGGGCGACCCGTTGTCTCCCAAGCTCTTCGTATTGGTGATGGAGGTCCTCAACCGTCTCCTCGGCTGGGTTGAGCAGCGCGCCCTTCTGGGGCCAGTCCAGGGGCTCCGCAGTCATCAGGTCAGCCTCTATGCCGACGACCTGGTTCTCTTCGTCGCACCAGAGGTACGCGACCTGCACACTGTCAAGGCAGTGTTATCCATTTTCGGTCTGTCCTCCGGCCTCTTCTCGAACCTGGACAAGAGCATTGCAATCCCCATGCACTGCTCCGACGTTGAGCTGGGAAGGATACGGGACATCCTTGCCTGCCGAGTGGAGCAGTTCCCCTGCCGCTACCTTGGGATACCACTGTCCGTCTACAAGCTCAAGCACTCAGAGGAACAACCTTTGATAGACAAAGTGGCCAGCAGGATCCCTGGCTGGAAGGGGCAACTCCTTAGCGCCGCGGGACGTATCGAGCTCGTGAGGTCTACTCTCTCAGCAGTACCTATACACACATCTATTGCGCTATGTCTGTCGCCGTGGGCGTTGGGCATCATCGACAAGCTGCGCCGGGCGTTCATCTGATCTGCCACCGATTTTGTCTTCGGGGGGCGATGTAAGGTGACATGGTTGACAGTATGCAGGCCAAAGTAGTTGGGTGGCCTTGGCATCACAGATTTGCGTCAAACTGGGGTTGCACTGCGCGTCCGTTGGGTCTGGAGAGACCGACGCGCCAGGAGACCCCCATTTTGCCCGGAACACGCGGTTCTGGCCCTTTTCAATGCCGCCACTGTCATCTCCATCGGTGATGGCCGATCCACTTTCTTCTGGACCGATCGATGGTTGGACGGCTCTTGCGTTCGGGACATCTCACCAATGGCTTTCGATGCGGTGGGCGCCAGGAAAAAGGGACGACGGTGGCAGAGGCGCTGCTCAATGATAACTGGGTTCGACACATATCCGGTCCACTGACCATGCAGCTGCCGGTAGAGTTCGGCCGTCTGTGCGACCGCATCGACGTGGTTGCGCTGTCTGACCAGCCAGACACCTTCGCTTGGCGACTCACTACAGATCAAAACTACTCGGCGGCATCGGCATATGGAGCGATGTTCTTTGGCTCCTTACCTATTCTTGGTGCCAAGCAGTTATGGAAGACAGCGGCGCCGCCGCGAGTTCGCTTCTTCTTTTGGCTCAACCTACATGGACGTTGCTGGACGGGTGACCAAAGGTTCAGACATGGCCTACAGCAGTCCAACGAGTGTATTTTGTGCGACCAGGAACCAGAGACGATGGATCATATTTTGTTGGGTTGTGCTTTTACTAGGGAGGTATGGCATATTTGGATGGGCTGGTTACATCTGCAGGTTGTGCCGGTTCAGGAGCCGGCGATGTCTTGGTGGCTCAGGTCGAGGAAGACGGTCGATAAAGCCTTCCGGCGCGGGTTTGACTCTCTGTTCTTCCTGGTTGGCTGGATGCTGTGGAAGGAATGCAATGCGCGGACCTTCAATGGAATTTCGAAGACGGCAATCGAGCTTGCACACGTCATCCACGACAAGGCGATCAACTGGTGTTTGGCGGGTAATAGGCACCTCAGTAGGCTACTTGCGCGGTTGTAATTCCGTGCGGCCGGTACGTCGCACATTTCATCTTCTTGTAGTCGCTTAATCTAATCGGTGTTGGGTGGCGTGCATTGTGTCGGTAACCTTAGGGTTACCATGTTTTGTTCAAACACTCTGTCTGCTTAATGAAATACGCGCTTAGGCGTGGTCTCAAAAAAAGAGAAAAGGTTGCTCGGGTGAGCCAATATCTAAAAGTCACCGCTTAGCAACGAACGAGTCCAAATGCACTCTGACTAGTCCCATAAAAACCTTGACTAGTCCAAATGCACTGCTATGCCTATGTTGTGTTCCGAGTCAGAACACAACCGGTAACTGGGCAGAATCGAGAATTCAGACTGGGAAGAGCAAGAACCGAGGCGAGAAGGGAAGAACAGAGCAGCGCTCGAAGAGACAGGGGAGTTCAGAAACTGAATTCTGTTATTCGATATATCCGCCCTGACACCCATGGCGAACCGGCCCACCAATACACGCCAGCCATTGCCAACTAAACGACTCAACCTAACTGACTCACACCGCGCCTAATCAGCCACACCCGGTGTTCAGTACTGATGCTGAGCCAGCCGTTGTCGGACGCCCAACAGTTTTCCTCTCCTTCTTACCTGCAGGCCTGGCAGCCTATTCCCTATTAGATCCTCATTTGTCAGTCTTGAATTCTCAATAGATGAGAGTGCTCTCGTTACACTGGACGTAGTTCAACTTGTTAGATTTTTCGTGATGGAACTTGTTTATTCATATTTAAGTCTTTGATATAGGTGTTACTATTTTTCTAGATTTATTATGAATTAACAATAATATTTTTTTTATTGGTACATGTGCTCATCAACTGCCAGACCTTTGGTGACTCTGTGAATTCGAAATCTACTGACTCCAGTCTTTTAAAAGTGCTCATAAGGCAGGATGTCTTTGAGGATATTCATAAGAGTAAGATGTACGTTTTCATATAAATTAGTTTACATGCATAAGCATATATGTGAGATTCAGATGCTCAGAGCAGAAGCACAGGAACGAAGTTGTGTCAACTAGCCTGCACGCGTTTACGCCTTGCAGTCTCGCACCGTCGGCCACTCCAAACGGAACCCGTCACTGATGGCAACCCACAGTCGCGCATGAGCAGTGAGCACAATGGCACAAAAACCAGCGTGCCGCGGAGGCGAGAACGGGTACGGGGTACATGATGTTCAAGCCCCTGCTAGCGTCGCGTCTCGCAGCTTGTCTTGCTGCTTCTTTGGAACGTGTCTCATGGCTATATCGAGCTAATCTGTAATAAGTGAAGTGCAACAAGGGAGGAGCTAATATAATACGACTAGGACTCACAAACACAAGAGTTTCGAAGTCATGGACGGATGCAAAAGTTGTATATTTGTCGAGCGGACACAAACACATGCATGGACAATTCTAGAGTCCTCTGTTCAGTAAGCGGAGAGGACTACTCCGTAGCTCGATGCGCCAGCGCCACACCCTAACGTCTGGGTAATCTGCCCAACTTTCTGAAAACAACACCTTTGCTAGGCACTCAAGAATTTATGTCTATCGGAACGTGCCGAGCACAGACCATTTCAACAATGCGTGGAAATTTTGTCAGACAGATTAGGCCATCTGAGGCCCTCAGCACTACGAGTATCATCGAGCTGTTGTTGTTGCTTCCTCACCGCTGAGATGTGCAACATCTGTTGTGATTGTGGCTGGTGCCATCTTCATAACTCCGTCATTGTCTAGAGTTTCCTACAACATGTCAACACGTAATTCATGTTTTGAGAGATTACGTGTGATGGACGATTATAGGGCCATAGAGTGGGGAGCGCATAAGTGAAAAAGAACGAGTGACAAGTTGCTATTAACAGAAATATACACACGTTAGGAGGATATCAAATATCTCATGCCTACTTAGACAATATAAGAATTTACCTCTAAAAGCCTTAATCATTATCACTTTGAATGAAAGATATTATATTAGACCAGTGGGCCTTTTGGTTTGAAACAAGTATACTAGTAAGTTAAGCCTTCGCCTTCTGTCATAGAGATACCTACACAAGTTGAAGGCCCGATTCCACTGTTTCACAGAGTAGGTAACCGTCGTAAGGTTTTTGAATTCATAACGCTTATCTCCTTCATCTTTAGCACTTCACTAGAAACTTGTCTGTTGGTACCACTAATCAAGCTTGTGCTTTCCTCATTCAAACTGTAAGCTGGATCTTTGCTGCAAAAGAATGAAAAAAATTATTGCTATATAAACTTTTTTGTACATGATACTGAATAATTGTTGAAATATATATGTATCTCAAATAATATCTTACAATATTTGACTGAAGTTTTGCCTTGGTGGCATGTCTAGTTCATCCGAACCTCTCTCAAACATTTCCAAGACCTTTCCTATGGTAGGGCGATGCATTGGTAATATTTGGATGCACCACAAGCCAATCACACTCATTTTTCTGGCAATTCCTTCGTTTTCACACGTGACTTCACATGCTTGTAATCCATCGTCTTGACCAAAGTGGTCATAAATCCAATGTGGAAAATACTTTTCACTTGACTCTTGAGCTGTTGATTTAACATTTTTTCTACCTCCAACCATCTCTAGCAACATCATTCCATAACTATAAACATCTGATTTTGTTGAAACAACTCCGAAGGTTCGAGAGTGCACTTCAGGAGCTATAAACCCAGGTGTACCTCTAGCACCGGTCATAGAAAGCTTGCTCTCCTTTGCATGACATAACTTGGCCAAACCAAAATCAGCAATCTTTGGGTGAAAGTTCTGATCCAGAAGGATATTTTGAGGCTTGATATCGAAATGGACTATGCGTGTGTTACAACTATGGTGCAAGTATTCCAACCCTCGAGAGATCCCAATTGCTATGGTATAGAGCTTATCCCATCCTAAAACTGCCTTGGGATTCTCTGAGTATATGTACTTATCTAAAGAACCATTTGGCATATACTCATATATTAGGGCCCGCTTTGAGCCTTCCAAACAAAACCCAAATAAGCTAACAATATTAATGTGTGATGTCCTGCCAATACTCATAACCTCATTCACAAACTCCTCACCATCACCCCTGGAGTCATGCAGGAATTTTACTGCAACTAGATGGCCATCATCTAGCCTTCCTTTGAAAACCATGCCATAACCACCTTCCCCAAGCTTATTATTGAGGGAGGATGTTATCTTTGTTACTTCTGAGTACTTGTATCTTTTTGGAGCTAGTGATCCATGTGCTAATATTAGGGCCTCAATGTTCTCTTCTATGGTGCTACAAGCCTTCTTGCATAGGAAAAACCTTAGTTTTTGCCTATGCCATACCAATACATATATACATGGTAGGAGCAAGCTTGCAGCTGAAATCGAAACTGAAATTAAAGTAGATGTTATTTTCTTTTCATAGAACAATGTGTTATAATATGTGCATTCATATTTAGAGGTGATAAACAATTAAAATTGTAAATGTGAAAATAAATTATAATGATCACATATTTTGCTCGAAATCATGTAGTTTTTCTAGGGAACTAAATCATGTAGTTTTATATTGAAAGCTATAAATTGTGGGCTGATTGCTTGAATTTTTTATTATATTATTTGTGTGCAAAATATATATATGCAAGAAGTTTTATAGTAGTTCTTCTAAGCTCTTCCAAGTTCCAATAACTGAAACTAAAAATTGACTTATTGAATTAAATAACTATATATAACTACTGAAATTTGGATTAGTAGCTATGAAAGAATGTCAAAAGTAGTGTACCTATTAGTACTATCTTCCTGCCATTCCCGTTGACACCTAAAATAGCAAGGAAATTAATTAAATAAATGAAATAAGTCATTCTAGTAATTTTAAGATAAATCAAGAGAGAACATAAAAGACGCATGCATCCTCATTTTATTTCCTAATCAGACACTATCATCAACATGATTAATGGTGATTGGTTGATAAGTGGAAAGTATTTAATGTAAAATTGGTTTTTGTCCTTTAGAATGTATTATATTTGAGGATAAATTTTTAATGCTACAATGCACTATATTACAGGACGGAAGGAGTAATGATTTTTTTTGTAAAAGGAAAGAATGGTGTTAAACAATTCAATATTTTGCATATGAAATTTGAGGCATCCAACTCCGTTATGCTGACTTCTACTATATGCTACTGTCAAGTTGATCGCTGTATGCTGGGAGGACGCTGTACTATATTTATGTGATATATAGGCCCCCTGATTTGGATAGTTTGAAGGCCGAAATAACGACGAATTTGATTCTTCTTAACAGTAATAAAGGCGACTTGTTTATTCAATTATTCTCGATAATGACTGTATGTCATACTAGTAGAACCATATTTGCCAACCAAACAGATACCACGGAATTGATATTTCAATCCGTTAATAGTACTACGCCACCTGCATAGTTTTCAATACATGATCTAATAAGAGCTAACGGCAATTCACAAATAAAATGGTTGTTAAAATTGTGAGTGAATCGGATCAGATCTTGAACAGTAGAATAGAAGCGTACTTAGGGCATGTTGGATCTATTAACACTAAAAATTAATAGCTTTAGTTCAAAAAAAAGTAGCAACTAAAATTAGTACCGGTGGATTCAAACAGACCTGCTAATAAACCTGGTAATTATTAGTTAGAGGTCAGTTAACTATTACTTCTATTAGCTGATTTAGAGTTGCTAATATGTACTAATAGTTCATATACATCTTCAACTCACTATCGAACCACCTATTAGTAGATGGATCCAAACAGCTCCTGCCAAAAATTAGCAACTATTAGCTATTAACTAGTCAATTTTTAGTGGTAATGGATTGAATAGGCCCTTAAAATATCAAATTGTAGTTTTTGTTTTTATGAATCCAAAAATTAACCGGATAAACTAGGATCACAAAGGCGTAGATTGTATCATATATATCTAAAAATTGAAATTTCAAAAACTATGCCAAGGATTGTTGTGCGGCCAGTGTGGGCACAATAGCCCTGGCAATTCATCAGGGTCACCACTAATTGAGCATGAACACACGAGATAATAACCATCACTCCAGCTGCCGCTGGCCAAAGCTACCGGTGGATCGAGGGAAACAGGGAAGGTAGCCAAGGTCACTTAGGGTGAGACGAGAGCTACCCCTGCGTGCAAATGGGGACCTAATTCCATTGGGCCTACGAAGGATATGACTTTGAGTTCCTCTCACTTGTATGTCGTCAGCCCTGAGCCCCTGATTCGAAGCTACTAATATAAATATAGACCAAAGGCATTATTCCTCTTCCTGCTAAGATGATAGATAGATAGATTTGGTAATATATACTTTGTTCCAAGAGCGAAGTTACCTAGCGGCGACGGCAGCGGCAGCGGCGGCTGCCATGTGGTGAGGAAGCCATCCCTGACGAGTTGCTCGTAGTTGGTTGCGTTCACCTTGCTAAACACCCCAAGCACTGGAACCATGGTAGTGGTGCAGACTTCTAAAAAGTAGCCGCCTAACTCGTCGGAACGCCCATTGGCGGCATGAACAAACATGTTGTTGTGGCACACCATCTCCACGAGGTCCACGTCTGGCTGCGGCGGCTTGGTGCAATTGTAGAAGATGAGCTTATGATTGACGGGGCTGACTGAGAGCGGAGGAGCAAGTACAGGGGAGGTGTCGGCCGTCGGGATTTTGCAGCCTTCGTGGCTAGACGTATCGAAATATGGATGACGGTGTCTATGCTCAGCGATGTGCAAGGAGCGGTTGTCGTAAAATATGCTGAGGATCTGCATACTGATATCGCTCTGAGAGTATTCGAGGTATAGGGATCTATTGCTATAGCAACGAACCTTAGACCCAATCCAGCCGGCGCCGCAGTTGGTCTGCACGGTGCCATCCGGGATGAGCCCAAAAGGGACGGAGATGGTCACGTTGCCGCATAGCACGGACGGGCAGTGCTCTCTTCCTGGCCCATCTGCTGCTACCACACGTATCATCAGTGGTAAGGGTAAGGCCACCCACACCGACGACGAGACTAGGAAGAGCAGCAACGAGGATGGAGGCAGAGCAAAGCTTCGAAGATGGCAATAGCCGTACGCAACTTTCTGCACCCACTTGCCAGAAATGAACATTGTAGCAAAGCAACAGAAGCTACTCATATGCTTCCATCGATGTAGTGTCAGCCACTAACGAGGATAATCATACGCGAAGAGGACACGAGAATGCTAAATGATGGGAGCAGGTTGACGTGACGCCCGGCTATGTCCCTACTGCTTCGCTGTGAGCACTACGCTGCCTCTCGGAAGGGGAGAAGACACGGACCGCACACGCGTTTAGCAGGGATTTAAAATCGTGATTCTGAATCGGATCAGAACTTAAATAGTTAAATGGCAGGATCACGAATCATAGAATCATAAATCATACTAGATTTGTACCTAAGGGCACTCCCAATGAAAAATTAATGGTGGTTTCTACCTCTATTAAATGACTTGTCAGCTAACGTGGCAACGTAATTAATGAGGAAAGAGATAAAAAAATAAAGGAAACCGTTTCTTCAAATCTTGAACCGAGCCAGAAAAAACGGTGATTCCAGCGTTGGGAAGAAACCAACCATTTCTATCAAGTTGGGGGCCGTGATGGCTCCTGGCCCCGCTGGCACGCTCGCTCGCAATGCCGCTACGCGCACTCGACGATGGCCACCGCACTCGCCACGCCGTCGTTGTGCGCGCTCGCTGATGGCCACTGCGCTCGCTCTGCCACTGCGCTCGCTCTGCGGGGTGATTGAATGTGTAGACGAGAGCACTCCTACTGCCTTTCCATTTTTTAAGTCGAATTTTTTATTTCCTCGGCGGCAACTAGCCGATCCGACTAATTGACGAACGTTCACTCTATAATTAATTCCAGTGAACGATTCCCCGACAACTGCAAACTTTCCATTTCAAGAAAATAATTATTCCCACCTGCTTCCTTTTGGGGTGGTGACGACCGCGTTCGTCTCTTTCTCTTCTCGCGTGCCGGAGAGCGCCCTCACGCCTGAGCCAACATTTTTTTTCTTTTTTTCCTCTAGATGTGACGTCACGTTAGAAAAAAAAGACAATATTTATTTCAAATTATTATAACTTCTGAATGGTGCATTCATTTTCTATTCCATCTGCACCGGTGTATTTTACACGACAAGACGAACAAAACTAGAACCCACTTGTATATGTTTCGAAGATTTTTTCTAATAGCAATTTATGTGTACTAACTTCTAATATATAACTTATACATACAACTTGTGAAACAAAGTTACAAAGTTATACTTACAACTTTTACACATAACTTATGGAACAAACTTCAACGTATAATTTATACATATAACTTATACACGACTTCAACATATACCTTCAACGTGACAAAGTTACGCACATAACTCATAGATATAACTTTACGTGACAAAGTTATACGTATAACTTTTATGTATAATATTTTATAGAACAAACTTATCAACATAATTTCATAGAAAAGCTGCAAAAATTATACACAAAACTTTTATGTACAACTTATTTATATAACTTAGATATATAACTTAATGAATGATTTAGGGTAAAGTTGGACGTATAAGTTATATTCAAGAACTTAGATGTACAAATTAATATCATAACATATTAGTAGAAATATGAAAACTATGTACGAAAATAACTATGTAATATAACTTATAAATATATAATAAAAAGAGAAAATTGAAAAAAAAGAAGAATAAAAGGAACGTCTGTGCAGGTGTAGTCATGCCACCGAACAAATCTGACCAGCAAAAAGTTACTCAATACAACTTGGGTGCATAAGCTATAATTTATAAGTTATACATAAGTTAATACACATAAATTGCTGCTAAAAAATTCTTCGAAATATATGTAAGTGTGGTCTAGTCTTGTTCACGTCGTCGTATAGAACACACCGGTACTGACAGAATTAAAAATGGATACGCCAATCAGAAATTATAGCAATCTAAAGTAATGTTTCGCTTTTTTTTAGTCACGTCGTCAGGGGTGAGGTGAGGGAGTGGGCGTATGCAGTTCGGCGCACAAAAACAAACGAGGGACCATACTGTGTCAGTCGGACAACCAATCGTTTGCTGAATTGGTTATGAGTGAACGAACGCTAGGGCCTTGTTTAGATTCCATAATTCACCCCCAAATTCCATTATGTAAAAAGAAGATTCCCCATCACATCAAAATGTCGGCACATATATGGAGTACTAAATGTAGATGAAATCAAAAACTAATTGCACAGTTTTGTTGTACTTTGCGAGACGAATATTTTAAACTTAATTAATCAAGATTTGGACAATTATTACCACAAGAAAACAAAACTGCTACAGTACTCGGGGTGGCACTGTGCCGAATTGGCCACCCCCGAGTTGGGGAACTAAACAAGGCGTAGATTGGAATTGGCACTGCCATTCTACATGACTACATACGACGTATGTCCATCTATTTTGGGATTTTTTTAACTGCGAAGGTGCAGTTATTATGAGAGTAATATTTATTACGTGAAGACTACTGTATTGTGTGAGGTACTCCCTCCGTCCTTTTATATCTGTCGCCGTTGATGTGCGTGCTGCAAGTTTGACTCGATTTATAGAAAATACGTGCAACATTTGTATCTCCAAATAAATTTATTAAATACAGATCCAAAGATCTTTTCAATGATACTAATTATGTACTATAAATATTAATATTTTTTAATATATATTTAGTCAAAGTTGTTTCTCGGGAAACGCAAATGACAGATATTTAGAGACAGAGGGAGTAGTTTCTATAGATAATTATTTGCTGACATGGTTGTCTTCGATATCGCGCATAGTTTCAACCATTGGACTGCCCTAACAAAATCATAGAATCCTCTGTAAAAATAAGCAAAATCACAAAATTAACCCAACAAATAACTGTATTATGCAGGCTACCTTAGCTTGAGCAACCAATCAGACCCTAACTAGGGATTGCTGCATGGCCAGTGTGCGCACACCCCCGGCATGCAATTCGTCAGTGTCACCACCCCACACCCCCGGCATGCAAATCGTCAGTGTCACCACCTATTGGGCATGAACACATACGAGATGAATAACCATCACTCCAGCTGCCGCGGGCCAAAGCTACCGGTGTATCGAGGGAAGCCACCCGAGGTCACTCAGGATGAGATGAACTACGTGCAAGTGGGGACCTAATTCCATGGGGCCTAAGATCTACCAAGGATATGAGCTCATCTCACTTCTATGCCAGCCCTGATTCGAAGCTATATAGACCAAAGGCATTCCGGCCTCTTCCTACTAAGCTGATAGAGAGATAGATTCGGTATAATACTAGTTCCAAGAGCAAAGTTACCTGGCGGCGGTGGCAGTGGCAGTGGCAGTGGCAGCGGCGGCTGCCATGTCGCGAGGAAGCCATCCCTGATGAGTTGCTCGTAGTTGGTTACGTTCACCTTGCCAGGCACTCCAAGCACCGGCACCTTGGTGGCGGTGCAGCCTTTGAAAAAGTAGCTGCCTGACTCGTCGGAAAGCCCATCGGCAGCACGAACAAACGTGTTGTTATGGCATACCGTCTCTACGAGCCCCGCGCCTTGCGGTGGCGGCTTGGTGCAATTGTAGAAGATGAGGTTCTGGTTGACAGGACTGATCGAGAGCGGAGGAACAAGTACGGGGGAGGTGTCGGCTGTTGGGATTCGGCAGACTTCGTGGCTAGACATATTGAAATATGGATGCCAGTATCTATGCGGAAGAATGTGCAAGGAGCGGTTGTCGTAAAATATGCTGAGGATCTGCATACTGATATCGCTCTGAGAGTATTCGAGGTATAGGGATGTATTGCTATAGCAACGAACCTTGGACCCAATCTTGTCGTCGCCGCAGTTGGTCTGCTCGGCGCCATTCGAGATGAGCCCAAAAGGGAAGGAGATGGTCACGTTGCCGCATAGCACGGGCGGGCAGTGCTCTCGTCCTTGCCCACCTGCTGCCGCCGCAGGCATTATCAGTGATAAAGATAAGGCTACCCACACCGACGAGACTAGGAAGAGCAGCAACAAGGGCGGAGCCATAGGAGCGTGAGAAGGTTCTCGCCTCTCGGCTACGGGAGTAGCTGGACAAACACAAGGGTGAACCGCTCTAGAAGAATACAGGCATAGCGATCGACCATACGGTAAAGTGAGTCTGCTTGCCCTGTAAAGACTGTAGACTTTACCGGCTGAAACCTTTGACTGGACAATTGGACATTCGCGGGCCATTCATCCGCGCTTGGGAATTTCCGAGGGGCCCGATGGACGGGGCAATATTGCGTCGACTGCATCGAGTCATTGGCGTGTGATGACCGGAATCGAACGATTGGTACTCATATTCTTTCGTTGATGCGTCAGAGCAATAGCTAGCGAGCACATTCATAAGCGAAAAGGAGAGACGAAAGCTAAGGCTCTATTTGGATCCCTGCAGACTGTAGTTATCTACTAATAATTATCTATTTTGGATCCAAACAATTATAAATAATAGACTAATAAATTATTAGTTGAACCTTTAGATAACAACTATCCTACTAGTTGATCATCAATCACTATACTATTAGCTGTACATGATTAGGATTTTACATTCAATTGTACTCTGTTTTTTTATCATCAATCACTTCATTTATCGATTCAAACTAACTATTAGCTGTGCATCCAAACACCCTCCAACTAGCTATGCATCCAAACACCTTCCGGCTAAGAGCATCTCCAAGAGTCTTTCTAAATATCACTCTCTAAATCATCATTTGGAGAACCATTTGCATAAAATTTGTTTTATATATTTTCACTCTCCAACAGTTTTCTATATGTTATTTGTACTTTATAGAGCCATTCTCGTTTTCTATCTCTGACTAGCGAGAAATCCAGAATAAAAGATGGCTATATTTAAATAACCAATTAAAAAGTTGTTGGTGGATAAATTTTCACCAAAATATATATTCCTAGCTATTAACTAGCCAATTTTTAGTGGTAATGGATCGAATAGGCCCTTAAAATTATAAAATTGTAGTTTTTATTTTTATGAATCTAAAAATTAACCGGATAAAGTAGGACTACAAAGGCGTAGATTGTATCATATATATCATAAAAATTGAAATTTCAAAAACTATGCCAGGGATTGTTGTGCGGCCAGTGCGGGCACAATAGCCCTGGCAATTCGTCAGTGTCAACATTAATTGAGCATGAACACATGAGATAATAACCATCACTCCAGCTGCCGCTGGCCAAAGCTACCGATGGATCGAGGGAAACAGGGAAGATAGCCAAGGTCACTTAGGGTGAGACGAGAGCTACCCCTGCGTGCAAATGGGGACCTAATTCCATTGGGCCTACGAAGGATATGACTATGAGCTCCTCTCGCTTGTATGTCGTCACTCGTCAGCCCTGAGCCCCAGATTCGAAGCTACTAGTATAAATATAGACCAAAGGCATTATTCCCTTCTTTCTAAGCTGATAGATAGATAGATTCGGTAATATATACTTTGTTCCAAGAGCGAAGTTACCTGGCGGCGACAGCAGCGGCAGCGGCGGCTGCCATGTGGTGAGGAAGCCATCCCTAACGAGTTGCTTGTAGTTGGTTGTGTTCACCTTGCCAGACACCCCGAGTACTGTAACCATGGTAGTGGTGCAGCCTTCTAAAAAGTAGCCGCCTGACTCGTCGGAACGCCCATCGGCGGCACGAACAAACGTGTTGTTGTGGCACACTGTCTCCACGAGGCCCACGCCTGGCGGCGGCGGCTGCCATGTGGTGAGGAAGCCATCCCTAACGAGTTGCTCGTAGTTGGTTGTGTTCACCTTGCCAGACACCCCGAGTACTGTAACCATGGTAGTGGTGCAGCCTTCTAAAAAGTAGCCGCCTAACTCGTCGGAACGCCCATCGGCGACACGAACAAACGTGTTGTTGTGGCACACTGTCTCCACGAGGCCCACGCCTGGCGGCGGCGGCTTGGTGCAATTGTAGAAGATGAGCTTCTAATTGACGGGACTGACTGAGAGCGGAGGAACAAGTTGGAAGGAGGAGGTGTCGGCCGTCGGGATGTGGCACCCACCGGGGCTAGACCTAGGCCGGCCTTATTTACTTCCCTTTTAAATTCCAAATTTTTACACTCTCTCTGTCACATCAATCTTTTGACGCATGTATGGAGCACTTAATATAGGTAAAAGAAATAACTAATTACACAGTTTTGTAGTAAATCACGAGACGAATCTTTTAAGTCTAATTAGTCCATGATTGGACACTATTATCAAATACAAACGAAAGTGCTACAGTAACAAAATTGCAAAAAAATTACAATCTAAACGAGGCCCTATTGAAATATGGATGCCAGAATCTATGCGGAGTGATGTGCAAGGGGCGGTTATCGTAAAATATGCTGAGGATCTGCATACTGATATCGCTTTGAGAGTATTCGAGGTATAGGGATCTATTGTCGTAGCAACGAACCTTGGACCCAATCCCGCCGGCGCCGCAGTTGGTCTGCTCTGCGCCTTCTGAGATGAGCCCAAACGGGAAGGAGATGTTCACGTTGCCACATAGCTGTGGAGGACAGTGCTCTCCTTGCCCTTCTGCTGCCGCAGCAGGCATCATCAGTGGTAAGGAATAGGATAGGGCCACCCACACCGACGAGACTAGGAGGAGCACAACAAGTACGGAGCCATAGGAGCATGGGAAGGTTCTCCCCTCTCGGCGACGGGAGTTGCTGGACGAACAGAAGGTGATCCGCTCTAGAAGAATGCAGGCATGGCGATCGACCATACAAAGCGAGTCCGCGTGCCCTGTAAGTGTATAGACACTGTAGACTTTGCGTTACGAGTCCGCGTGCTCTAGACTTTGCGTTACGAGTCCGCGTGCTCTAGAAGAATGCAGGCATGGGATGGAGCAGGCCAGCGGCCGGAACAGGACACGCGTGCATCTTTGCGTTACGAGTTGCGATTGCGACACAAGGGAAAACGCTACGTGGTGCGGGAGCAGTCGTAGTTTGAGAACAACTGTGACAGAGGAAGGAGGTGGTGCATTGCACTTGCACTGGAAGGCGCGAGGATGGTGACGAATGCGCAGACCCACGGTCTTCGTCTCCTAGTTCACCGCCACTACAGGTCAGATAGTCTGCAATTCTGCATGGCGTCTTCCGGGACGAGCTTAAAACGGGATGGAGACGCTAACGTCCTCCTCCTTCCAGCCTGCCTGTACGCGTACATCATAGATGAAGTGACTTGTGGACCCGTCACAGGCTCAGAACACAAGCAGAAACACAGGAAAGGAAGGTGTGCCAGCTTGCCTGCACGCGTTGACGCCTCGCAGTCTCGCACCGTCGGCTACTCCAAGCAGAACCCATCGCAGATCACAGCCCACAGTCACGCGTCAGCACTGAGCAGTGAGCACAATTGCACAAAGGCCGCTGTAGTACGAAGTACAACACAATGCTGTAGTACGGAGTACAACACAACGTACGGTCCGTGCCACGGTCTTTTTCACTAGTACAGCAAGCAATGATTTCTCTTGGCTGTGGTCATCTTTCAGTGGCGGTTCGTAATGTATAGACGCCACTGGATACAAAATTATGGGTCCAGACTATAAACCGTCAGTGTAAATTCATTTTTACTAGTTGTTTCCTTAAGTTTACCGTCAGTAAAAATACATAATTTCTGCTTACGGTAACCTTAAGAAAACATCTAGTAAAAATGTATTTATAGTGGTGGTTTTCATAACCTAGTGCCACTACAAATAATTTGGAATTAATTTTTTAAGTTTTTTTTCAAATGATCTCGGATGGAGAAATGTTCTGAATAAAAGTTGTAGGATTCAAAAAGATCTACAATTTTGTAGTTGACAAGTTTTTCATTTAAAATCATTTAGGGCACAGAAATTATGTTTTAAGATTAATGATTTTAAAATTTATATTTTTTGAATTTCTCAAATGGCCTCCGATGGGAAAACGATCAAAAGCAAAGTTGTAGATCTCGACGAGATTTAAAAGTTTGTAGTTGAAACTTTTTTCATTTGAATTCGTTTAGGACTTCAAATCTCAATTCTAAAATGTCACACCCAAAATTTTCAATTTTGGGTTTTGCGGGAAAAACGCTAAATAAAATAAATTATTTCAATATCTGAATAAATTTATTAGATAAGTTAAGTTGTTGCTAATTAAATATAGAAAATTGTGGTTTTAAACTTTTTCATATTAATTTAATAATGTGGTGTTTGTGTGATGCTTGTCTTTGGTGTTGGTGAGTGCTATTATTTTCAAAATACCGTAAGACGACGTTTACTTCTCATCGGAAAACTTTTTGGTATTTTCTGGATCCAAAATTCCAATTTCCGTGAGTTTAATCTTTTTCCTTGATCTCTTCATCCATCTTTTCATAAGCTCCAAATACTTTATTTGGGTTCCTCATGTTCCATAATGTCTCTAGAAAATTCCCTCGAATTTTCGGAGCTTTCGGAGTATTTTTCGCGGCTTAAATAATAATTCTGGACTTTTCTAGAATTATTTTATCCACGAAATTAATTAATTCCGAAAATAATAAATATCTTATTTTCCACCAAAGCTTGTGTGCAATAATCCTAAATGTCCGTTCATTTATTTACTAATGGGCTTTAATAATTAATTAGGCCTATTAGTAAAGATGGAGGGTGCAACGTCAATTAGCACCATATCGCTAGTTGACGTGAAGGTGGAGAGTCTTCCTCCCTATATATATGTCCGGCCTGCCTGCTAGCCCTGTTTTTCGCCGCCGCTATTGCCGCCGCCGCTGTTGTTGCCGCCGCCGTTGTTGTCGCCGCCGCCGCCTGCCGCCTGCCGCCCAGCTGCCCAGGTCTTCGTCGGGCCCTTTGCCGGCCACGGGAACCCAGCACACCAGCCCGATTAGGTTGTTCTTTACGGTTAAGGAGCAAGATCAATTTAGCCATGGTGCTGGCGCAGTTCGTTTTTCAGAAGTTTTGGGGCTTCAATTGAACCCTTGAGTTTAAGTCTTGACAGCCACACAACCATGGCTGCGTCTGTCGGCGTGTCGGAACCGCCAATGGTAGAGCAAGTGATCACTGAATTCTTCGCCAAGAGCCTCCACATCATCCTGGAGTCGCGCTCGCCCTACGATTCGTCGCGGAACTTCGCACGGCCCTCCCCGCCGTCGTCGCCGCTGGCGGCAGCTAGCCGCGTGACCGGTGGTTCAACCTTGCTCTCCGGGACTGCCCTGCCGCGCTCGAGAATTTTGACCTGTGGAGGCAGAGCAACCTTGAGCCTCTGGTCGTTGACATTGTCCTCCTGCAACGTGACAGTACCAGAACCACCAGAGTCGAGGCCAGCAGGATCATTGAGAGGTGGGTAATAAAGTATGAAGCTACCAGGTCTGGCAATGTTATAAAGAACAGTGGCAAGAAAGCTAGAAGCAGCTCTTCTCAGGATCATAGCTTGTACAGGAGGGCATACAGCGGCTCGACAGTGTTGTTCCGGTCATTGTATCTGGTTGTCAGGCTCTTGCCAGCATACCATCTCTTCCAGGGGCTCAATTCATCTGGAAGGATCTGTCCACTGAGCCTCTCGCTCAAGATTTCATCATTTGTTGAGCCATTCACCCGCGCAGAGGATGCAGAGATGAAACACTATGCGTTTGCTCCGATTGAAACTCTGTTTGGTTCCTTAAGCTTGTCTGTTTCGTATGTGCCAGTGCTGGAGTTGGCTGCAGTACCAGAGCAATCCACACCGATGCCACCTGAGTTTATAAAGGATTATGTCGGAAGCCCCACAACATATTTTCTTAGGAAGCTTGATTCCCTACCCTCAGATGGCACTGCAGCTGCCTGCACCATTTGCTGTCTGCACCTATTATGCTGACAACATGCTGGTATTTTCTTTGTGTGTCGCGGCCATGCCGAACTGCAAGTTGATCCTTCCCTTGAGCCACGCTCGTCGAAGCTGCGGATTCGAGTGCCACTATGATGAGAAAGATCAAGCCGTCGCCTTCCAGTTCATCTCCGGCAGGGCAGGCCGTAGGTCGTTCCCGTTGCTGTCGTTTACTTGCTAGTTTGATGACCTCATCATCACGTCATGCAGGTATTATGGCCGTTTTTCTTTAGTAAAATAAATCCCGAAATACAATAGAAATACGTATACACATATAATCTTGTTTTGATTATAAAATCTACGTTTTAACTCCGTTTTGACCCGTTCAAATTGCGTTAGGTTCGTATTTGCGAGCTCTACATGTTAGTGTAGCTGTACAGTAGGTTTGAAAAGTTTAATTTTCGAGTTTATATTAAAGTAATTATTTATCTATAGGAAATCTTAGAAAATTCATAACTTTCACGTTTTAAATCCGAATTTCGTGATCTTTACGTCTGTGTGATCGTAGTAACGTGTAGAAGAGTTTTACAAACTTTTTATACTGTTTTACTACTGTTGGTGTACTGTTCTAATCGTATCTTTTGTTTGCTTCGTGTATGTTTGCTCGGAATGTTTGTATGTTGATGCTTGGTGATCGAATTTAGACGGTGAGCAGTACTACGACGATTAGGAGTATTATTTTGAGCCGGACCAGCAGTATCTATCGGAGAACTTGATCAAGGCAAGTATAACATGGGACCATCCTTGTTACCTGTTCACTGAAATTATCATACATATGCATGTGTCTTCCTTGGGAACCATAGAGATTATAACTTAGCTATTGATATCTTGTTTCCTTGTCACCTATGGGTTATGCATTTGGGTAGCTATTGCTAGTGCTTAATTATGAACAATGATCTTGTAATATGACTAATGGATTAAGCAACCAACCGTTAAGATGATTTTATTACTGTTGAAAGGGGGCTAGAGCAAGGGGTTATATTGTTGCTCTGGTTTCTCTCCGTAAGGACTTATCTGTACGTGATCATCCGGGATATACAGTACAGCTGTGAGGGCTATATGGCTCTGGCTTTAGTTGTTCAAGAGACCTTTTCTAGCTTGTTAGTGGTTACCATAAATGGCGTAAGAATGGCTTGCCACGTTGGGTGTAGGGCGAGCCCCTGTCCTTAGTGTGTATAGGCTGCGGTTGTTGTGCCACTGGGAAGGGGGGTTCTACATCTGCCTGCCGAGTGAATCTAATGGCCCTAACTTGTTAGACGAACTTTTGAATGGCTTTATATGGTTTCCGGTGTTTTGGGCCTAGCTAACCCATGCATTTGGAAATCATGACTCACAGTGAAAGTGTACATCTCTGCGCAGAGTTAAAAACTGGTATACTAGCCGTGCTCACGGATACGAGCGGCCTTGGAACATTTACAGATAGATGATCACCATTGTTATATCATGTTTAATTACTGTTGTTATTATTATGCTCATGTTAATGCTATTCATTATCCTTATTACAATTGATCATTGATTCATTAATGGGATTGGAATACCTTGATGCTACTCAATTGCTAATTATATGATGACTAAAAGCTAAACGCAGTCAAACAGTGTCTAGCCTTTTGAGCCTCATGAACCCTGTGTTATACTTGTTGAGTTCGACATGGACTCACTCTTGCTATTTCCCCCACACTCCAGTGTGTAGTAAGATGCTAATCCGAAGAAGGACAAAGGTGTAGTGGAGTTTCCAGAAGACTAGTAGAAGTGCTAGGCATATGTTACCCCCAGTCAGCCGTCCCTGAGAAGAATGGAGCCTGAAGTTTAGTCACCGTTCCGCGATACTCTGATGTAAGTATTAATATAGCTATGTATACGTTATATAATAACATTGTTTCTGATACTTTTTCATTCTGACATATGTGTGGACTTCCTGGGCGCACATATGATTAGTCTGGTTTTGTTCTTTAGAAAACCGGGTGTGACATAAAATCTACGGTAGTGAATATTAAGGGAATATTTCTGTTCTTGAGTCATAAGTGACTTTGAGGTGCAGTGGTAAGGGGCGTACCGCGCGAGGTTTGAGGTGCATGCATGAATTTCTTGCGAAATGAATGAAAACAATCAGATCCGTGTGTGGCTGTCTTGTGCGCAAGCCTCCTCAAATAAAAAAAAATTTGCTATTTTTAGCCCGATTTGTAAATTTTGAAAATCATTTATAGTGGCGGTTTTCTTATGAAAACAGCCAGTGTAAATCATTTGTTGTGGCGGTTCTCTAGAAGACGCCTGTGAAGTTCGTGATTTTTACTAGCCTTTCGCACCGGCGGTTGATACAAACGCCAGTAAAAATAGGTTAAGAACTGCCGGTACTAATGTTCTGTGTACCAGTGTTTCTTACACAAGTGTGGTCTACATTCGTTACATATTCGTATTTTTCTTAAAAAAAAGAAAAATAAAGTGCAGTCGTTGAGCGCCCATAAACAAATGGACGGTTCCAAAGTCCTCTGTTCAGCAAGTAGAGAGGATTAGCTCGATGCACCCGCGCCACACTCCCCTAACGTCTGGGTGATCTGTCTAACTTTTTGAAAACAACACCTTTGCTACGCACTCAAGAAGTTATGTCTATCAGAACGTGCCGAGCGCAGACCATTTCAACAATTGGCCTGTTCTGTTGGTCATGTTTCGGCTTGTTTCAGCTTGTTTCAGCTTATTCTCTCTCACATAACACTATTTATTCAGCCGAAACCAGCCGGCTTTTCCACCAGCCGAACCAGCCCAATGCGTGGAAAATTTGTCAGACAGATTGGGCCTACGAGTAGCATCGAGCTGTTGTTGCTGCTGCCTCACCACGGAGATGCAGCAGCTATTGTGATTGTGGCTGCTGCCATCTTCATACGTAACTCCATCATTGTCTAGAGTTGTTTACAACATGTAATTCACTAATGAATACTTGCTCAGTTACTTGATTCCAATGCAGATGCCGATGAGGTCAGTGTTTTGGGAGATTACGGGCGATGGACGACTATAGGAGTATAGGGCCATAGGGGGTAGTGGTGCATAAGTGAAAGAAAGAGTGACAAACTGCTATTAAGAGGATAAATATCAAGGGTTTGCTTGGTTTCCAGGCAAGAGAGAGATTTGCCTTGCCTTGCCCCACTGGCACAAGCACCATGAAGCTTGCCAAGCCAGAACCATTTTGGCTCTCTCATGGAAGCAAGGTAAAAGCTTGCTCACACAGACCCCAAGATAACCTTGCTTGGTATCCAAACAGCCACTTTCATCTATCCTTGCTTGTCAAGGCTAAATAGTGATGAGCAAGAAAACCAAGGAGCCCCCAAATATCTTATACATACTTGGACAACACAACTTTACCTCTTAAAGCCTTAATCTTTATCACTTCAAATGAAAGATATCATAATAGACCAGTAGCCTTTTGTTTCAAAACAAATATTATATTAGTAGACTAGAAGCCTCTTCGAATGAGGCGGCATGTAATATCTGTTGTTTTTTTCTCCTTTTCTTCTATAAATTCAGAAACCTTTGTCATAGAGATATCTACAGAAGTTTAATGCCAAATTCCCCTTGTAGGTAACCGTTTCATAGAGTTGGTAGCCTTGTAAGATTTTTTAATTCACAGCGCTTATCTCCTTCATCTTTAGCACTTCACTAGAAACTCGTGTTTTCGTACCACTATCATGCCCGAACTTTCTACACTCAAACTGTAAGCTGGATCTTTGCTGCAAATGAATGAAAAAAATTATAGTTATATCAACATTGTCGTAGATTATACTGAATGATTGTTGAAATATATATGTATCTCAAATAATATCTTACAATATTTGACTGAAGTTTTGCCTTGGTGGCATGTCCAGTTCATCTAAACCTCTCTCGAACATTTCCAAGACCTTTCCTATGGTAGAATGATGCATTGGTATTATTTGAATGCACCATAAGCCAATCACACTTATTTTTCTGGCGATTCCTTCGTTTTCACGTGTGACTTCACATGCCTGTAATGCATTCTCTTGACCAAAATGGTCATAAATCCAATGTAGAAAATACTTTTCACTTGACTCTTGAGCTACTGATTTAACATTTTTTTTCTACCTCCAACCATCTCTAGCAACATCATTCCATAACTATAAACATCTGCTTTTGTTGAAACAACTCCGAAGGTTCGAGAATGCACTTTAGGAGCTATAAATCCAGGTGTTCCTCTAGCATCAGTCATAGAAAGGTTGTTCTCCATGGTACGACTCAACTTTGCCAAACCAAAATCAACAATCTTTGGGTGAAAGTTCTGATCCAGAAGGATATTTTGAGCCTTGATATCGAAATGGACTATGCGTGTGTTACAACTATGGTCCAAGTATTACAACCCTCGAGCAATCGCAATTGCTATGGTATAGAGCGTGTCCCATCCTAAAACCGCCTTGGGATTCTCTGAGTATATGTACTTATCCAAAGAACCATTTGGCATATACTCGTATATTAGGGCCCGCTTTGAGCCTTGCAAACAAAACCCAAATAAGCTAACAATATTAATGTGTGATGTCCTACCAATACCCATAACCTCGTTCACAAACTCCTCACCATTACCTTTGGAGTCATGCAAGAATTTCACTGCAACTAGACGACCTTCATCTAGCCTTCCTTTGAAAACCATTCCATAACCACCTTCCCCAAGCTTATTATTGAGGGAGGATGTTATTTTTGTTACTTCTGAGTACTTGTATCTTTTTGGAGCTAGTGATCCATGTGCTAATATTAGGGCCTCAATGTTCTCTCCTATGGTGCTGTTGGTCTTCTTACATAGGAAAAACCTTAGTTTTTGCCTATGCCATACTAACACATATATACATGGTAGGAGCAAGCTTGCAGCTACTGAAATCGAAACTGAAATTAAAGTAGATGTTATTTTCTTCTCACAAAACAATGAGGTGTTATAATATGAGCATTCAGATTTAGAGGGCAAAAACAATTTAAATTGTAAATGTGAAAATAAATTATAATGATAACATATTTTGCTCCAAATCATGTAGTTTTATGTTGAAAGCTATAAATTGTGGGCTAATTGTTCGAATTTTTCATTACAGTATGTATGTGCAAAATATATGTATATATGTAAGAAGTTTTATAGTAGTACTTCTAAGCTCTTCCAAGTTCCAATAACTAAAACTAAAAATTAACTCATTGTATTATTAAATAACTATATATAACTAGTGAAATTTGGATTAGTAGCTATGAAAGAATGTCAAAATAGTAGCATACCTATTAGTACTGTCTTCCTGCCATTCCCGTTGACATCTAAAATAGCAAGGAAATTAATTCAAAAATGAAATAAGTAGTGGCATAATGATTTCTTTTTTTTGTAAAAGGAAGGAATGATATTAAATTTACAATATTTTGCATATCAAATTTGACGCGTCCAACTCCTTTATGCTGACTTGTACTATATGCTGCTCCTTCTGCTCCAAATTATAAGTCGTTTTGACTTTTTTGGTACATTTATTTTGCTATGTATCTAGATATAACATATATGTAGATACATAGCAAAGTCGATGTACTAAAAAAGTCAATGTGACTTATAATTTGGAATGGAGGGAGTACGTCTAAAGTTGATCGCCGTATGCTAGGAGGACGTTGTACTATGTTTATGTAATATATAGATTATATAGGCCCGCTGATTTGTATAGCTTGATGACCGAAATAATGACAAATTTGATTCTTCTTATCTCTAAACCTAAAAAAATACTAAAGTAATCATCTACCTGGTGATACCAAAAACGTATACTATCCGGTCACAAAGACTACTTAAAAAAAACTGTACCAAATATGTACGCTACCCAGCCACCGTAGATCCACATGAACCACACACCAACCAGGTTCTCTCAGGCCTCGTGTCGTCCGGCCAGGACTCTTCTTTGTTACCCAATCCGGAATTACTTTTAATTACCCAATGCATAGGATAGAGGACTCTTCACCGCCTGTCCGGTTTAGAAAAACAAACGAAAGGAGTATCATTGTGCATGGCAGGCTAGAGTCATTAAACGTGCATCCGTGGCTAACGCGATTTTCAAATTAAGCAATTATAATGATATGCAATATAATTTATGGAAAAGAAAAAACCTTATGTAACAAAATAGATCAACTTCCTGAAAAATCAAAAAAATGGCTTAAGTATGATAATCAAGGCAAGTATTTTCCTTCTAAATTTTGTATGTCCATAGCAAATTGTATTTTCCTTCTCATCACATACAAATAGTATGATAGCCTAAAAGTTCACCTTAGGATCCCGTAGTCGTAGGTAGAAAATAATTTCCTCAAGTTCACTTTAGATAGTTTTGATGAACAAAGTTGTTACACTATGAACTAGATTGTATTGATTTTACATGATCACACCAAAACTTGAATTACGTTCTAATAGAACATAAATCATAAGGACAGATCTACCTACAAATGTAATGTTGTGAATATCTCACTCAAAGTATTTTTTTGTAACATGATAACACACAGTCAAATTTAAACTATCATAGTAATTTTTAGTCCCGTGCAATGCACGGGCATGATTCTTGTAACTGTAATAAAGGCGACTTGTTTTTATTCAATTATTCTCGATAGCGACCATATGTCACTAGTACGACCATAGCACGACCATATTTGGCAACCAAATGGATACCACGGAATTGATATTTGAATCGTTAATAGTACTACGCAACTTGCATAGTTTTCAATACATGATCTAATAAGAGCTAACGGCAATTCACAAATAAAATGGTTGTTAAAATTATGAGTGAATCGGATCAGAGAACTTGAACGTTAGAATAGCAAATCATAGAAGCGTATGTTTGGATCCATTAGCACTAAAAATTAACTGCTAAAATTAGTAGTAGTGGATCTAAACAGATCTGCTAATAAACCTGCTAATTATTAGTTGGAGGTCTACTAACTATTAGTTCTATTAGGAGATTTAGAGTTGCTAATAGTTCATACACACCTTCAACTCACTATCCATCCACCTATATCCAAAAATTAGCAACTACTCCTAGCTATTAGCTAGGTAACTTTTAGTGGTAATGGATCCAAATAGGCCCTTAAAAATTATCAAATCGTAGATTTTATTTTGAAAAATTCAATTAACCCTATAAACTAGGATCACAAAGGCATAAATTGTATCATATATATCATAAAAATTGAAAATTCAAAAACTGTGCCAGGGATTGTCGTGCAGGCACAATAGCAATTCGTCAGTGTCACCACCAATTGAGCATGAACACACGAGATAATAACCATAACTCCAGCTGCCGCTGGCCAAAGTTACCGGTGAATCGAGGGAACAGGGTAGGCAGTAAGGTCACTCAAGGTGAGATGAGAGCTACTCCTGCGTGCAAATGGGGACCTAATTCCTTGGGGCCTACGAAGGATATGACTATGAGATCCTCTCACTTCTATGTCAGCCCTATTCGAAGCTATATAGAGAAAGAGAGGGACCAAAGGCATTATTCCTCTTCTTGCTAAGCTGATAGATAGATAGGCTCGGTATAATACTAGTTCCAAGAGCGAAGTTACCTGGCGGCGGCGGCCACTGCCATGTCGCGAGGAAGCCGTCCCAGACGAGCTGCTTGTAGTTGCTAGCGTTGATCTTGCCAGACACTCCTAGCACCGGTGCCATGGTAAAGTTGCAGCCCTCCAAAAAGCAGCTGCCTGCTGACTCGTCGGAACGCCCATCGGCAGCACGAACATAGGTGTTGTTGTCGCACACCGTCTCCACGAGCCCCCCACCTTGCGACGGGGCTTGGTGCAATTGTAGAAGATGAGGTTCTGGTTGACAGGACTGATCGAGAGCGGAGGAACAAGTACGGGGGAGGTGTCGGCTGCTGGGATTCGGCAGACTTCGTGGCTAGACATATTGAAATATGGATGCCAGTATCTATGCGGAAGAATGTGCAAGGAGCGGTTGTCGTAAAATATGCTGAGGATCTGCATACTGATATCGCTCTGAGAGTATTCGAGGTATAGGGATCTATTGCTATAGCAACGAACCGTGGACCCAATCCCGCCGGCGCTACAGTTGGTCTGATCGGCGCCCTCCGGGATGAGCCCAAACGGGTAGGAGATGTTCACGTTGCCACATAGCTCTGGTGGACAGTGCTCTCCTCCTTGCCCATCTGCTGCCGCCGACGCAGGTATCATCAGTGGTAAGGATATGGCCACCCACACCGACGAGACTAGGAAGAGCAAAATCAAGGACGGAGCCATAGGAGCATGAGAAGGCTCTCGCCTGTCCTGTGTAAGCGTATAGACTGTAGACTTTAGCATGGCTGGGCAGAGCAGGCCAGCGGCCGGAACAGGACACGCGTGCATCTTTTTTATGAGTTGCGATTGCGACACAAGGGGAAACAATACGTGGTGCGGGAGCAGTCGTAGTTTGAGAACAACTGTCACAGAGGAAGGTGCGAGGATATTGAGTATTGAGGAATGCGAAGACCCGCGGTGTTCGTCTCCTAGTTGACCGCCACTACAGGTCTGCAATTGTGCATGGGACGAGCTCCCTTGTGTCGCAACTCGCAATCGTCGTCCTTCTTCCAGCCTGCTAGCTTGTACGCGTCATCATAAAGTGACTTGTGGACCCGTCAAGCACAGCAACGGAAGGTGTTCCAGCTTGCCTACACGCGTTGACGCCTCGCAGTCTCGCACCGTCGGCCACTCCAAACAGAACCCGTCACATATCGCAGGCATGGAGACACCCGTCGCGGGTGAAGAGTGAGCACAATGGCGCAAAGCAAGGCCGGGATGCCTCCGCAGGACAACACAACGTACGGCTCCGTGCCGCAGAGCGAGAACGGGTACATGATGTTCAAGACCCTCGCGTCGCGTCTCGCCGGAGCGCAAAGCTTGTCTTCATGGTTTCCTGTTGGATGTGGCTCGTGGCTCTCAGAGTATGTCTAAGTGAAGTGCAACAAGGGAGCTAATAATACGACTCAGCACATGACTTCCAAAGTCATGGACGGATGCAAAAACAGTTTTGAACAGCTTCAGTGATTTGCTTCTTGTCTGTGCGAATGCTGATCAGTGCACTGATCAAAAAGACATGGTCAAGTGGAGCATTTAAGTGTCGTGTTTATTCGTCTTTGAAATAAAAACGATTCCAGAGTCCTCTGTTCAACAAGCAGAGAAGACTAGCTCGATGCGCCAGTGCCACACTCCCTAACGTCTGTGTGATCTGTCCAACTTTCTGAAAACAATACCTTTGCTAGGCACTCAAGAAGTTATAGTCCATCGAAACGTGCTAAGCGCAGACCATTTCGACAATGCGTGGAAAATTTGTTAGACAGATTGGGCCATCACAAGCCCTCAGCCCTCAGGTCTACGAGTAGCATCGAGCTGCTGTTGTTGCTGTTTTACCGCGGAGATGCACAGCAGCGGTTGTGATTGTCGCTGTTGCCATCTTCATACAATAACTCCATCGATCATTATCTAGAGTTGTCTACAACATATAATTCACTGATGAATACTTGCTCAGTTACTTGATTCCAGTGCACATGCTGATGCGGTTAGTGTTTTGGGAGATTACGGGTGATGGATGATTATAGGGCCACAGGGGGTGGTATCGCATAAGTGAAACAAAGAGTGACAAACCACTATTAAGAGGATATATATCAAACATCTTATGCATACTTGGACAATACGACTTTACCTCTTAAAGCCATAACCTTTATCACTTTGAATGAAAGATACCATAGTAGACCATAGCCTTTTGTTTCAACACAAATATCATATTAGAAGACCAGCTGCCCCTTCGAATGGGGAGGCATGTATTCTGTTGTTTTTCCTCTTTTTCTTCTATTAATATAAATTCGGCAATCTCTTGCCGCCTTTCGGGGAAAAAAACTATGTCATAGAGATACCTACACAAGTTTAATGCCAAATTCCACTTGTAGGTAATTAACCGTTTCATAGAGTTGGTAACCGTTGTAAGATTTTTGAATTCACAAAGCTTATCTCCTTCATCTTTAGCACTTCACTACAAACTTGTGTTTTGGTATCACTAACCATGCTCGTGCTTTTTGTATTCAAACTGTAAGCTGGATCTTCACTGCAAAAGAATGAAAAAATATTGTTATATCAACGTTGTTGTAAATGATACTGAATAATTGTTGAAATATATATGTATCTCAAAAAAATCTTACAATATTTGACTGAAGTTTTGCCTTGGTGGCATGTCCAGCTCATCCGAACCTCTCTCAAACATTTCCAAGACCTTTCCTATGGTAGGGCGATGCATTGGTAATATTTGGATGCACCAGAGGCCAATCACACTCATTTTTCTGGCGATTCCTTCGTTTTCACATGTGACTTCACATGCTTGTAATCCATCATCTTGACCAAAGTGGTCATACATCCAATGTGGAAAATACTTTTCACTTGACTCTTGAGACATTGATCTAACATTTTTTCTGCCTCCAACCATCTCTAGCAACATCATTCCATAACTATAAACATCTGATTTTGTTGAAACAACTCCAAAGGTTCGAGAATGCACTTCAGGAGCTATAAACCCAGGTGTTCCTCTTGCACCGGTCATAGAAAGGTTGCTCTCCTTGGTATAACATAACTTGGCCAAACCAAAATCAGCAACCTTCGGGTGAAAGTTTTGATCCAAAAGGATATTTTGAGGCTTGATATCGAAATGGACTATCCGTGTGTTACAACTATGGTGCAAGTATTCCAACCCTCGAGCGATCCCAATTGCTATGGTATAGAGCTTATCCCATCCTAAAACTGCCTTGGGATTCTCTGAGTATATGTACTTATCCAAAGAACCATTTGGCATATACTCATATATTAGGGCCCGCTTTGAGCCTTCCAAACAAAACCCAAATAAGCTAACAATATTAATGTGAGATGTCCTGCCAATACTCATAACCTCTTTCACAAACTCCTCGCCATCACCTTTGGAGTCATGCAGGAATTTCACTGCAACTAGACGACCATCATCTAGCCTTCCTTTGAAAACCATTCCATAACCACCTTCCCCAAGCTTATTATTAAGGGAAGATGTTATCTTTGTTAGTTCCGAGTACTTGTATCTTTTTGGAGCTAGTGATCCATGTGATAATATTAGGGCCTCGATGTTCCCTTCTATGGACCTGTTGGTCTTTTTGCATAGGAAAAAACTTAGCTTTTGCCTATGCCATACCAACACATATATACATGGTAGGAGCAAGCTTGCAGCTGAAATAAAAACTGAAATTAAAGCAGATGTTATTTTCTTCTCAGAGAACAATGTGTTATAATATGCATTCATATTTAGAGGCGATAAACAATTTAAATTGTAAATGTGAAAATAAATTATAATTATCACATATTTTGCTCCAAATCATGTAGGTTTTTTAGGGAACCAAATCAAGTAGTTTTATATTGAAAGCTATAAATTGTGGGCTGATTGCCTGAATTTTTCATTATATTATCTGTGTGTAATATATATATATATATATATATATATATATATATATATATATATATATATATATATATATATATATATATATATATATATAAGAATTCGTTCTTCTAAGCTCTTCCAAGTTTCAATATCTGAAACTAAAAATTAACTTATTGCATTAAATAACTATATATAACTACTAAAATTTGGATGATTAGTTATGAAAGAATGTCAAAAGTAGCATACCTATTAGTGCTATCTTCTTGCCATTCCCGTTGACACCTAAAATAGCATGGAAATTAATTTAAAAATGAAACAAGTAGTGGTATAATGATTGCTTTTGTAAAAGGAAGGAATGATATTAAACGATTCAATATTTTGCATATGAAATTTGAAGCATGTAACTCTCCTATTGTCACACCCGGTTTTAAGGACAAAACCAGATATACACTATATGTGAAATAAAGAAGTCAAATCTCACATATAGCCGCAGATAAATGTATTATCAAGAGACAAATGCTTAATAAACATAACGCAATAGTATAAGATATACCTTAGAGAGCAACACAGCGGAAAGACAACTCCGAACACCGGGTGTAGACTTCACTCCAGGAACAAACTAACTGGTTGATCACAAGCCTATTAACTCCAGAGACTATCCTGAGGTGTGGGAAATAGCAAGAGTGAGTCCATGTCGAACTCAGCAAATATATCATGGGGTTTATGAGGCTCAAAAGGTTTGACACGGGTTTACTGCAATAGCTTTTAGTGAGTCATCTTTTTAGCATTTGAGTAGCAACCAGTTACCATAAGCCCAAATAACCTCATGATCATGTAAACGAGAATAATGTATAGCAAGAAACAATAATCATTAGTGAACGTCAATATCATCAGTATTATCATTATCATCAGTGTTCATCATTTATTCTGTAAGGGTCCAAGGCCACTCGTGACCGTGAGCACGGCTGTTATAACAGTTTTACACTCTGCAGAGGTTGTACACTTTCACTGTGAGTCGTGATTTACCCTTTCGCCCGAGGTAGCTAATCTCTTGACCCACTTCCAAGGAAGGTCGGCAGGGTTCACTATGAAGTCTTTCAAAAGTTCGTCTAACAAGTTAGGGCCATTAGATTCACTCGGCAAACAGATGTAGAGCCCCCCTTCCAAATGGCACAATGACGCGCAGCCTATACACATAAGGACAGAGGCCGCACTATACCCGATTCGTCAAGCCATTCTTACGCCATGAAGGTTACCACTAACAAGCTAGAAAAGGTCCTCATACTTGACTAAAGCCAGAGCCATATAGCCCTCACAGTTGTACTGTAAGTCCCGGATGTTCGCTTACAGATGAGTCCTTATGGAGAGAAACTAGAGCACCATAAAAACAACCCAATGCTCTAGCCCCCTTGAGCCATGTTGCTATAAAACATCTTTTAAACGTTTATTGCATATACCATTAGTCAAGTTACAGATCATGGTTATTTATCTTGAGCACTAGCATAAATACTACCCAATGCAATGTTCCACCGGTGTCAAGGTACAAGATACAAAAGTTAGGATATCCTTAGGGGTAACAAGGTAGACACATGCATATGAATTAAGTGCATTAAAGGTGAATAGGAAACAAGGATGATCCCATGCTATACTTGCCTTAAACTGAGATCCTTCTTGTGTAGATTCGTAACCTCCAAAGAACAGTCCCTTGATTACCACGTAAATCTCACCGACTGGACTTGATCAATAAATCACCACACACGCATCAAGCAATCATACGAAGCAAACAATGAATAATAATTAGAACAGTACACCAAACAATTAAAATGGTTTGAAAACTAATCTTCGCATTGCTATGAACACACAAACGTGAGAAACACGCTAATCGGAGCTATGATGAAAAAGAAATGACCACCATAAGATTCACTCTATACGAGAAAAAGAAAACTATATGCTTCATTGATTTTAATAATTATATAAAATATGTATAAGAGACTTTAGATAAATACCTAAATTGAATTAAGTTAAATTATATTTTGACTAAAAAAAATAAGATAAAACTAATCATATTCTATTTATAAAGGATCGAGATGTAAAACCTATGTTGCTCTTAATTGGAAAACTAATTGCATATAGATTAATATTTTATTTGAACGCATTAATTAAAACATGATAAACAATAATACTATCGAGAGTTTTTATATTATAAAGGAAACAATTACGAGCTTGATTAATTTTATTTAAGGAAAATCATGTGGAACCTACTAATTCAGATTAGTCAAATTATATTTTAACAATAGAAACAAGTTAAAACTGGTCATATTTCGTTTATGAAAATGTCTCATATTATTTAATCAATAATCATATTTTAAATATAAACATGCATGTATCATTTTAATCAAAGTAAACTTTAACTTTTCAAATAGAAAATACAATAAAATTTGAGAACATCTATTCAAATTATACATGATGCGTGTTGGAGCTGATCATATTTTATTCATACATAATTTGATATCGTTTATGCCAGTTAAACTTTAACTTTGCAAAAGAAAAGAACACGTGAGAACAACTATTAGAATTATATGTGATACGTGCTTGGGCTGAAAATTATAATTTAAAAACACATTTATGTTAACAATTAATCATATCATATTAACTTTTACATATAAAATATCAAATACAGCACTTATATTGTTTTTAATTTTAAAACTACTGACATCCATATTAATCAAACTAATATTTAAATTATAAGATTCGGAGATATTTGACATGATAAATATGGTCGCTAACATGCATAGGATCACCACAGAAAGAACTACAGCTAGATGGAACGGTCATGCAGGGTTAGTTTTTGTGTAAAGAAATTAAAGATCCTAGACTGGTTTGCATGGCTGATAAGATGACAAAGAGTAAACAGCGAACTTACTAAATGATCATAACATGACTTGTACAGAACTGATTAAATGAAAGGAGGTGCAGGTACGTCCCAATCACAAATAATAGTAAAAGGATATAGAATAGATATGAACCTGGACACAAAGAAAATAGAATATGTTGGCTTCCTCATAGCCGATCCGTGATGACAGCAGGCTGTGTGACGGTCATTATTCATGGTGAGCAGAGGCGGTGACCAAATGCAGAGCAGCGCCGTGGAGTTGTGAAGCTCGATCGGCCAAATTTCTCCGCGATCTGGGCTCTTTAACTTCCTCGGCGTGGGGGTGCAGCAGTCCTAGTCGTGCACAGGAACCATGCATGCTCCTGCTCGGCGCAACAGATGAGAGATGATGGATGGGGATGTCCATCAGCACGGCACAGGCAACACAAAGTAGATCGGCAGACCAGGCACAGCATCACACCGAAACGATGTATGGTCCGCATGCACTGCCAGAGATGAAGTTGATAGCAACAGATGGATCTCCCCATGATGGCGGCGCTCTAGAAACTTGAGAGGCGAGGGCGATCAACGGCAAGTAGGCACGGCCGGCGGCGGTCGATGGCTGATGCTAAGCTAGGGCACACCATGCACGGCATGTCATGGCTGCCGAGCACCTCGAGCAATGGCGAGCTATTGAATGAAAGGAGGAAAAATCTAATCTAATTAGAGATTCCCAAACTAGGGGCTCCTTTACCGTAGTTTTTGGTGTGCTTTGTCCATGGGGTAGGTACGTATATATAGGGAGGAAAACTCTCCACCTCCATGTCAACTAGCGATATGGTGCTAATTGACGTTGCACCATCCACCTCCGCTAATAGGCCTAAGTAATCATTTAAGCCCATTAGTAAATAAATGTATGGGCTTTTGAGATTTATTAGGATTATTGCACATGGGCTTTGAGCGTTGAAAAAAATGAGAGATTTATTATTTTCGGAATTAATTATTTTCATGGATAAAATAATTCTAGAAAAGTCTAGAATTATTATTTAAGCCGCGAAAAATACTCCGAAAGCTCCAAAAATTCGGGAAAAATTCCTAGAGACATTATGGAACATGAGGAACCCAAATAAAGTATTTGGAGCTCATGATAATATATTTTGGAGCATCTGAAAATTAGACAATGCTCACAGACAAGTGGAAACAAGCTACAGAAAAAGTTAGAAAAATTCCCGAGAAGTTGGTAGTGATTGATTGATGGACGAGAAACAAGGAATTTGATTGTAGAAAAATGATATATGTATATCAGAGAAGGAAAATCGACCTAAACGCATTTTGAAAGAACAACTTGAATTCATTTTGATCTTTGGTCAAAACCAAGCAATATAAAAACACAAATGCATCAGCATGAATGCATCAACAAGTTGCTAAACCTTATGATAAATTTTAATTTAGTGAAAAATATTATTTCCCTATGTTTTCATGAGCACAAAAATTCAAAATTAACTCATTTTAGCTCTATTTCCAAAGAAGCAAATTTTAGGGTGTTACACCTATGCTGATTTTCTTCCATATGCTGTACTAGCTAAAGCTGATTGATGTATGCTGGGAGGACGTTGTACTATGTTTATGTGTTATATAGGCCCGCTGGTTTTGATAGGTTGAAGACCGGAATAACGACGAATTCGCGACGTGTTCGATTATTCTCGATAATAACTATATGTCATTAGCAGGACCATATTTGCCAATCAAATGGATACCACCGAATTGACAGTATTTAATCAAAATTAAGAATATTGATTTCTTGGAAAACGAGATTTGCATTCTTTTTTATGAACGGAGTATGTACCGTGAATAGTACGAGCGATGGCAGGACGGGACAGATATTATGATGGCGACTTTGACGAGGCGAGAAAGCACGGTGGCGAGTCTTTGACTGATCGTGGACTCGTGGTCGTGGTTCACGCGCTCGTCTCGTTTTCTTTTTCCTCTCTTTTCGAATCTTTTTTATACTCTCTCTTTCCGAATTTCTTTACGCATGTTTCGCTAAGCCCCCTATCAAATCAGTGGATAAATAAGCTAATCGGTGGTTTGTGTTGCCAGGTCCGCGCTTTTCGATCTATCCTGAGGAGGGGCGGCTCATGTTCTTGTGGTGTGTGGTGTGACGGGCTGGCGCCTGGCTAGCTGTTGCCTGTTGGACACTTTTTAAGACGCCCAACGAATGCAATTCTCTCTATGCTATAGCAGTAGCTTCAGATTCTAACTGCGAACTTACCGGCTGGTGATGGCGGCGACGGCGGCAGTTGCCATGTCAAGAGGAATCCGCCACTGATGAACTCCATATAGTTTGCTGGGTTCACCTCGCCGGACCTCGCAAGCATCGGCACGACGGTAGCGTTGCAACCCTCCATGAAGTAGCTGCCAGGCACGTCGGGACCCTTTGTGATGCCAACCAGCGTCTTGTTCCCGCATGCCGTGTCCACAAGCCCGCGGCGCTGACGCTCCGCCTGCGTCGGCGGCTCTTCGCAGTTGTAGAAGATCATGTTCTGGTTAGCTGGGCTGATCGAGAACGGGGGGGCGACCTTGGAGGAGCTGTTGTTCGTCGGGGAGTGGCAGGGCTTGGCGGCGGAGCTATGGAAGTCGTCAAGCTTGTGGACATCGGCGATGAGCAAGGAGGTGTTGTCGTAGAAGATGTCGAGAATCCGGGGCGAATATGTACTCGACCTGAAGTATGGGATGTTGGTAGAGCAAAGAACCTGGAACCCGATCACCCCACAGTAGGTCTCCTTTGCGGCGAAGATCCCGAACGGGGAGGAGATGTTCACGCCGCCACATAGCGTGGGGGAGCAGAGCTCTCCTCCTTGTTGGTCCGCTGCCGTCGTGGGTGCCGCCGTCGCGAGCATCACAGGCACCGACCACGCCCATGCCGTCCAGAGCGAGGAGACGAGGGGGAGCCATGATAAGGACGGAGCCACAGCCATTGATGGGAGCATAGCATATTAGCATCACCAAGTGGTGAAGGTGATTCGACTAGCTACAATCCGTGGTGGGAGATGGAAATATCACGAGCGCGCAAGTGGCTTAAGGCTGTCTGTCTAGAGCGCTGTAAAATTTTTGGAAGTACAGTAATTTTTCCGTTTTTATTTAGGAATTAGTGTCTAATCATGGGTTAATTAGGTTCGAAAGATTCGTCTCGTGATTTATAATCAAACTGTGTAATTAGTTATTTTTTATCTATATTTAATACTGTATGCATGCATGTAAACATTCGATGTGAAGGAGAATCTTATAAAATTTTTAGAATTTTGAAGCAAACACTGCCTAACTACAAAATGGTGAGGGTGAGTCCGCGCGTCCTGTGTGGACACTGTAGGGGGCCAAACCCTTGACTGGACGTTTTGGCCGCCGTCGTCATCCGCGCACGGGAATTCCTGAGCTGCCCGTGGACACTCGACAGTGGCAGCTACTGACGTGACCCAGCTCCTCCAGCCACCGGGTACAGACACGCTACTGTCGGCCAACAAGCTCTTTTGTCAAACCCTGGACTGGTATTAGCGAACGGCGACGACTATACACACAAACCTCTAATGTTCAACAGGGACTATCAGGCCAGTCTTTATACACCCCGTTCGCTCTGCCAAAATCAGCCAACCGTTCAACAGTATTTTTTCTCACAACAAATCAGCATCCGTCATTCGCAGTGCTTTTACAGCCAGCTGAACAGGGTGATAGGGTGATAGTCTTCTTCAACACTAGTCCGTCAAAATGTATCGCTTTCATATGAGGCTAATTTTGACCAGTCCAAACTATAGAGTTTCGCTTCGCCGGCAGCCCAAAAAAGAATCATGGTATTTTGAGATTTTTTTTTTCATCATCACGAGTCATATAACGAAGATTCATGCATTTCCTATCCGATCAACAGGGATTTTTTTAAAAAGAAAGTACTCCCTCCATTCCAAAATAAACACACTTCTAGGATTTTGGTGAAGAGATCAATGTTATTAAGAAAAAAAATACATATATACCTCTATAAAAATATAATCATTGCACTTTGGGAGGAGAGAACGCAGAAAAAGACGAGTTAGGTGGTCTCATACCTAGAAGTACACTTATTTTAGGATAAATTTTGAATTCTAAAGGTACACTTATTATGGAACGGGGGAGTATTGGATTGCATATTTAAAATGTAGGTTCTAAATAAAATAATCTCTGATGTTTTTTTGGATTCTGTACAGGTGTGTTAGAATCCTCTAAAATACTAGAGGGTTTAGATGGGATTTTAGGATTCTGAGATTTTTTTCTCAAATACGCATGAGCCATGCGTATCATTGTACTAGGAAGAATGAAGTTTGAAGAGTTTGTACAAGAGGCCGGTTGTGCCGGCTAAAGTTTGCTAGGAGCTACATTTTGAAGAAATGACAAGCACGGTGTGCAGCTGGACGTGCGCTACCCAGTCACCAAATATCCCAGGCCATTTAAGCTGCCAAGAATCCAACGCTCTGCCTCGGCCTTCGTCACCTCCAGGAATTCAGACACCGTTGAGGAAGCCTCCATGAAGCAGCGGGCATTCCTTTCTTTCTAGATTTCCCAGGAAACCAACGCGAAAAGTGAGTTGATGCCGGCCTTCTGTTGTCCGTTCCATGACGCTCTTAGTCTTCGCCAAGAAGCGATGATCGTGTCCGACGCCGGTGGTAGGTGTCTCCCCAGAGCCTGAAAGGTGCTGCACCAGACTTCCCTTGTGAACGGGCACTTCGCAATGATGTGGTCGATGGTTTCTGGCGTCTGGTCACAGAGGTAACATAGCTCCTTGCATTGAGGCCGTGGCACGCTCGCCGATTGCCCGTCCAATGCCATCGACGAAAAGCCAGCTAAAGGGAAATTTTGACTCACAGAGGTGCCCAAGTTTTCCAGATCAAGGAGTGGCCAGAGAATTGGATGGATCCTGAGTGAAGATTGACATACGCTGATTTCGCGGAGTACTTGCCGTCAGGGTCCATCGCCATACTTGTTGGAACCAGGCGACGCCCTGGAGCTTGCGCTGGCTATGGTGGAGCGGCAGCGACCGTGGTCACCGCGGCGAGCGTGAAATAGATGTAAAACGCAACAACAAGAATAATATGTGCTGCTAACTGTCACAGCTTTCTCGGCCCCTCTTTGTTTCTTATTTATTCAGTACATGATCGGGATCACGAAACAGACCTCCGAGTCTCCCGCGCCATAGCATACACCGTGCGCCGTTGCACCGCGACGCACACCACATGCTGCAGCATATCCTATGGCGCTGACACAATGGACCAACCGAGCTGTGTCGTGGACCAAGCACGCCTCTAGCCACGCCCAACCCGCTACCTGGCTAACAGACTCAATGAACATAATCCTAACCGAACGATGCAACAATTTAGCTATCAAGACACCCCCCTAAACTTGTTGCAGCTCAACGACGCCCAATGCCTTCCTCAGTTCCTGAAACCTGACTCGCCCAAGCGACTTTGTGAAGATGTCGGCCAACTGGTTTGCAGTGCCTACATGTTCCACCTCCACCTTTCCCTCCTCAATGCACTCATGCAGGAAGTGATACTTAGTATCAATACGTTTGCTTCTGTCGTGATGCACTGGATTCGTGCTCAGTGCGATAGCAGACATATTTTCCATGAGGAGCTTTACCGGCGCCTCCTTCGTTCCCATCAAGTCTCCCATTAGTCGGCTTAACCAAATGCCTTGACAAGCCGCAGCTGCCCCTGCCACATACTCGGCCTCACAGGATGAAAGAGATACAATCTTCTGCTTCTGTGACGCCCAAGTGACCAAGTTCTTGCCAAGGAAATACACCACCCCCGTAGTGCTCTTCCTGTCTTCTGCATCACCTGCGAAGTCACTGTCGCTAAACCCGACCAAGAAAGGTTTCAGGTCAGTGCCTCGCTCATACTTGCAGCCATACTTGATCGTTCCCTTTAGGTATCTGAGTATGTGTTTAACAGCTGCCCAATGATCTTTACTAGGAGCCTCCATGTACCTGCTCACGACCCCAACAGCGAACGCCAAATCGGGCCTTGTGTTCACAATGTACCTGAGACTTCCTATCAAGCATCTGTATGCAGTGGGATTCACAACCTCATCCTCCATCTTCTTGCAGAGTTTGAGCCTTGCCTCCATGGGTGTTACACATGGGTTACAATTCAACATCCCGGCTGTCTCCAGTATCTTTACTGCATAGGCACTTTGGCTCAGAGTGATTCCTTCATCTCCTTGTTTCACCTCGATCCCTAGATAATAACTAAGGAGCCCAAGATCACTCATTGAAAACTTCTTTTTCATCTCCACCTTGAACTTGCCAATGTCACTAGCACTCGGTCCTGAGATGATCGAGTCATTGACATACACTCCAACAAGCAAGGAGTTCTTGTTGCCTCTTCTATACACTGCATGCTCAAGCTTACTTCTGACAAAACCCAGCGCAACGAGTTCTCTGTCAAGTTTGGCGTTCCAGGCCCTAGGTGCCTGCTTAAGCCCATAGAGTGCCTTCTTCAGTCTAAGCACTTTTATCCTTGCTGCCCGCACTGAAACCAGGGGGCTGTTGAACATATACTGTTTTAGTTAGGTCTTCATTCAGGAATGCCGATTTGACATCCATATGGTGTACCTCCCATCCACTCTGCGCTGCAAGTGCCAACAACAACCTCACTGTTTGATTCTATCAACCGATGCAAAAACTTCCTCAAAGTCCACTCCTTGTCGTTGTGCATAGCCCTTCGCCACTAATCTCGCCTTATGTTTGACAACTCTCCCCTCTGGGTCCTTTTTCAGCTTGAAAACCCATTTGAGCCCGATGGCTCTTTGTTTGGCTGGCAGATCACACACCACCCAGGTTCCATTCTCCTCAATGGCTTGCATCTCAGTTCTCATTGCTTCACGCCAACAATCCTCAGTAGCCGAAAGACAGATCCCATTATACTCATACTTTGTGAGTTCATCAGTACTGTCAAGCAAATCGGGAATAGTCCTATATCTCCTCGGTGCACCATCTGAATCTTCAGATGCATCTGACGGTGGCGTGGCCCAATGAATATGTGGTGCTGATCCCACTACTGACCCAAGTAGCGTGTGTGGTGGTGTCCCAGGTGCACCCCCACTGGATGGAATTGCAGATGCAGGCGAAACCGGCTCAGCGTGATCAGCTGGTTCAGGACTGAAACCTGACGGCTAGTCCTGTATCTCCTCGGTGCACCATCTGAATCTTCAGATGCATCTGACGGTGGCGTGGCCCAATGAATATGTGGTGCTGATCCCACTACTGACCCAAGTGGAGTGTGTGGTGGTGTCCTAGGTGCACCCCCACCGGATGGAATTGCAGATGCAGGCGAAACCAGCTCAGCGTGATCAGCTGGTTCAGGACTGAAACCTGACGGGGAGCCTGGCTGTGTTGTCGGATAATGAACAGTGCCATCAGTAAACTCATCTTCTACTGAAAACTATGGTTCTACTGAAAACTACGGTGCCAACACTGTCTCCCTGCCTGCTTTCTCCACCCAATTCCATCCTCTTTTCTCATAAAAAATAACGTCCCTAATCACGATCAACTTATCATTGATGGGATCATACACTCTATAACCTTTCGTTCCTGGTTCATATCCTAGAAAACACTTGGCGTCGATCGATCTGCCAGCTTGTTTATTGTAACACCCCAGGTGTTTATCACCAATTAGGCAGTGTTTAAGCTTAAACACGATAGATTAAGTGTAAATGACAATGTCAAGGTCAACCTACGGAGATGAGCCTAACTTAAAGTTGGATGCTGCATCATTGCTTTACATATAGGCCATCTTCAAAGATATGTGTTCGGATGGTGTTATTACCATATCTTCGTGTGCCTCACCTTAGTACCTATCTATAGTGATCCCTGGAAAAGTTTCATAAAGTTTGGAATCAAAAAGTCACATGAAATGATAAGTTATATGCTTGTTGGATTAGAACTAAAACCTGCCTTTCATCCCATGGGAACTAGTGTTTGTGCAATATACAATGCAATATGTGCAACACATCTTGGATACATGTGGAACACCCTTGTGGAACATGTGTAGCACGTATCTTGAAACAACCACATGAAATGACTATAGCATTTCACTCGAGTTCTATGTTTCAAGGCATGTGAGGCCTGCACTTTTGTGCAACCTATGCATGGTGGGTATGTTTGGCCTCTACAACACCTTAACTACACTTAGGACACTCCATGGAACAATGTTCATGTTGATCATTTTGCCTAAATGTGCTTCTAAGTGAAGGTTGACCATGTATGGACCCTGGAACACTTTTGTTTGACCGTTTCAAAAGTGTGACCTAGGAGCTTTGCATGAATGTGCACCCTTTAGCAAAGTTGTAGAAAATTTTATAAGAAACAAAAGTTGTAAAGGTGACAAATCTTGAAAAGGTGCACAACATGTCCAAAAATGTCTAACAACCCAGAAATTCCCTGCTGTTAGCCATCCTGAAAATTTCTAAGTGTTGGGGTCGAATTTCAGTTTCATGTACCTTACTTTGGAGCTTTATATCTTGCAACACAAGCTGATCCAGACCTTGACCCTTAAATGAAAGTTGTAGTCTATATCATGTAGAACAAACTTTGTTTTTGAACCAAGAGCCAGATCAACTTGGAACTAAGTCAAACAGAGGCTCGAAAATTGAATCAGCGGCTGTTTTCAGACTTAGAATTTTTCTAAGTCTGGAATTCATCGTCGTCGCCATTGGCATTCCGCGTTCTCCGAAATTCATTAAGAAACTTGAGTTAGTCCAAAAATAAAAGTTCAAGATTATGTTATGGAGAAGAGAATGCAAAAAGTTGCACTAAGTTTGATCGAGTTTCGACCTCCGAAAGCGAGTTTCCGTGATCGCTGTTAACATATTGACACTATCATTTTGGAGCTTAATTATCCGCTGTTACAAGGCTCAAATGGCTGGGCACCTTAAATAAAAAACGTAGAGCAGGCCGAGGTGAACAAACTTCATTTATGGCCCAATGTCTAATTCGGCCTGGAAGTGGCCCAAATTGGCTCCCCACGTCGCCCTCACCGACGCCCGCCACGTGCTCGGGGAAATGCCCGAACGGCGACGCGTACTGTGAACGTGGCCGCCATGCGCCTCCACCGCTGCCGCGCGTCCCACCTTCGGCCACGCGCCCTGTGCCCTGATGCCGATGAGGAGGGGCACCAGCACGCCCTCTCTTTCCCCCTCTCCACCCCCTGCTCGCTCCCTCTCGCGCTCTCCTCGCTCCCGTGCAACTATCCGCCATGGCCGGCGACGTTCAAGCTCGCAGCCACCGTGTTTCCTTGCCCACGGCCTCCCTCCACCCAAATGGACCGCAGGACCACCTTCCTCTCACCACGCCGCGTCTCTGGACCTCCTTTATCGGCGCCTTTGGCCGCTGATGCTCCCCGCCGTCGGAGCAGCTGCCGTCGCCACCGCGGCTACTGTGGTCGCGCCACCACAGGCCGCGTTGGGCCAAGCTGGGCAGCCCAGCATGTGCGCGCGGGACCCCTGGTCCTCCCCCGCCACTCCACCGCCGCCATCGACGCCAAGCCCACAGCCGACCAGAGCCACGAGTCCGGTCCCCTCCTCTGCTCTGTTCGTCGGGAGGTAGAAGAAGAGAAGGAGAAAAATGAATTAGAAGCTTTTTCCTGGGTCCAGATGCAAAGTTCGTCACTCACATGAACAGTACAAGCGGAGCGCGGGTTTATTCCTAGAAACTCCAGGGGCCTCGAGGCAAAAGTGCTTTTCTTTTTCGGTTTAATGTTTTTCTTTTGCAGGAAAAAGGCTGAATCTTTGAAAATTAATATCTCAGGCTAGGAAGCTCCAAAAATAGCGAATGAGGACTTTTTGGAATCCTTGTGAAATTATCTATGCAGTGGATCTATAATATGACATGTTTTAGTTTAAAGTTTTGGCTGTAAAAATAGATTTATGCAACTAGGTTTTGAATGCTAGTTGGATCTGTTATTTTTAATAACTGTAAATATTTATCTCCAAATGAAGTGAAATTTTTGTGACATGTTACTATTGTGATGTATGATGTCTAGTAAAAATTTCAAGATTTTAGTCTTGATAGTTTAGGAGCTATAAAAATAACAAATGCTATATGTTGCTTTGCTTCTATTCTGGACAGTTCTGCATATATTCACTGTTTGGCTTAATTAAGTTGTGAATCATGCCTTGATGACAATAAATGATTTGTAGTAATTTTCTTAAGCTTTTCAAAAAGCTAAAGATCACAATTTTTGGTTAAGTATATGTTTAGTTATAGTTGTTTAAAGTACTGTGGCAGTTTCTGCCCAAACCCAGACAGCATTGCTTTGGGTGCCATGTGTGACCTTGTTAGTGGCAGAATTAGTTCTAGATGTTTATAGAAAAGTTGTTCGCAATTTGTTAAGCTTTCTAAAAAGTCTAGAACCATAATTATTGGATTTATAAAACTCAAGTTATAGCAGTTTAAAGTGGCATATCAGATTCTGTCCATATTTTGGACAGAGATGCAATTATTTAATTAATTGACCATGTTAACTGTAGAATCATCTTAAGAGGATTATAAGAAAGTTGTAGGTAACTTTATAAGCTTTCCATAAAGTTGAGAATCATGTTTGTTGGAGGTCTAGAACTCCATTTATGCTTCTCTGAAGTTTCTATCAGTTTTCTGTCTATAGTTGTACCACTGCTGTTGGGCTGCATGTGTGGTATTACTCGTGCAACTAGTTTCATGGTGTAAATGATGTTTACTGTGAATTTGGTAAATACAAAAGTTGTAGATAATTATCTTATCTTGCTTGTGTTAAATTTTCATGGTCCCAGGTCTGATAGTTTAAGAGTTGCATGCTTAATAAGTCTACTGTCAGATTTTAATTACCTTCTGTGCAGACTTTAAAGATTGGCATGTTTGGTCATGATAACTTGGGAATCATGTTGAGATGATTAAAAATGAAATGTAGATATTTTCCTAAACTTTCCAGAATGTCTTCTTGCAAGTCATTTGGATTTATAAAACTCCAGATATGATTGATTTATGAAGCTATTGGTTGCAAGTCCAGAAATTGACATTTTCCAGTTATCGTTGTTGCTTAATCTTGACTTGCTTTGCTATGTTGATTTCTAAGAGTGATATACACCTTGTTAGTGTTAAGTGTGCTTGAGATCTTGTGTGACTTGTGTCATGATCGATATGCTGGTCATCTTCTAAGGATATGCTTAAGTGATAGTTAAGTTGATTAACTCTAGTGCCCATGTGAACTTGGTGTGCTGGCATGAATGCTGTGTTATTGCATTTCTATGTATTCATACATATGCATTGTTGCACCTCATTTAGGTACGCTAGCTGAAACACGTGAAGGACGTGGTGTGGAGCTGACCAGAAGATAGTGTTGGTGGACCTATCTCGGAGATAGAAGGATCGGACAAGTGGTAGATTGGAGGATGCTCGCCAAGCGAGTTTCATCTGACAAACTCTGACTTGAGTCGGATCCCAGGCAAGCCCCGGAGCATTATAAGCCTCCTACCTTCAAAAGCAATTAATTATATATATGTTATAAGTATTGTTGCATTAAGTGGTAGGAGTTGGTTGAAAACCTTGCTGCATTATATCATTCCTTGTCCAGATATATGAATCCCTGAATCCTACATAGACTAGGATCGAGTAGATGCTTAGCCCTGCTTTAAGCGGTAGAAGTCAGGTGATTTCCTGTCACCTGCGAGATGTAGGGATATTCTTATATGGCACGGTTGGCTATATTGCTATCGTGGAATGGAACCATGTGTTAATAAAATGAAATGAGACCGGGCGGGATGACGATAGTGAAGCAACAAGGCATGGAGGTCTTGGGTGTGGATCTATCCCCGTCTGAGTCGTTTAAGGACCGATTCGCTGTACGTCCTTGAGTCATGTTGAACGCAGTCTAACACTTAGTTGGCCGGATAAGTCGTTCCGACCGCGAAGCCGAGTAATGTGATTCAGGCCGGGAATCGAATGGTAGGTTGCTTCTTGGAGGAGAGAAAGAATGTGCTTGGGGACATTGGCGTGAGACCAAGGGGGGGTTAGAGTCCCTATCACCTGGCAGAGTGTCGCCCTTGGGGTCGCGACATCATTCGGACCCGCGATTCCTGAATCATATGAAAAGGTGGCCTGTGCGACCCTGGCAGGGGTCTGCACGGTGAGTGTTAGAAATACCCCTCCAGCTGGATAGGAATTCGATTCGAATCGCCGTCGCTCCCGGTTAGTGAGCACTTGACTTGAGCAGCGGCAACGTAGATTCCATTAAATTGAACGGATGGTTAATTGGATAACGATGGAAAGGTTGCCTCAATTTATACCTGCTATGGTTAATATTGTTTGCTCCTAATAAAGTGAGTGCTCTAGTATAGGTTCTAATATAGATGACAGGTCAATGATAATTAACTTGATGCCTAAGCATTAATGATTACTTATCCATAATAAGCTTTTATGCAAAATGTTGTCAAGCTAGTCCACCTTATATCAGCCTTGCATGATCCTTGGTGTCACCTTATTTCTGGTTTATGACGGGTAAGTCTAGCTGAGTACATTGTTGTACTCAGGGTTTTATCCCCACTTGTTGCAGGTTGTGATGTATCATGGCGACTGCAAGAGTTGGTTGGCTCCTGCCATAGAGGCGGAGTGTGATCACGGGCATGATCTTTCTGAGTTATCTTCTCTCTAATGCTTTTATTGGAGATCGACCTTCATACTGGCATGTATTTGAAATAAGAGTGTTGTTAGTTTCAAATTACTTTGCTTCCGCTACTTTTGAACTTAAGTTGTAACAACTATGTTAACTCCGATGTATATTTTGAATTACTTGTGAAATGGTTGTAACATGTGACTTGTTATGTTGAATCACTACGATCTTGGCTTGTAAGAGTTGGTTGGTTTGAAATCCCGCGTGATTTCATTGGACTACCGGAGTTATATGGGCTCAAGTGCGAGAATTTGATCACTTCGGTGATTGTTTTTGTACTTGTGCTCTTATAATTTGGACGGTTCCGTTACATTTATTCCCGGCCCTATGCGCTTTGCAAATGCCATTGTCGGTGTTCGGTACCGGGATGGCCCTAGATCGACGAGTAAATTTGTGATGTGTGCTCCCTAATTCGGATGGTGATGCAAAGAGAATACACGGGGATTTATCCTAGTTCGGGCAAAGAAGGTCCTATGTCCAGCGGGGGAGGAGAGTGTTGTATTTCCTTGCCCGAAGTGCTTGCATAGGGGTTACAAGTTATGAGAGAGGGAACCGGTCCCAAGTCTTAAAGAAAGAGTACAATGGAGTGTTGCTTGAGATGTTGATCTTGGAAGTGGGAAAGATGTCTGTCTTGTGTTTTTTCGTTCGTCCTCTCCCTAGAGAGCTCCTTGCCCTCCCCTTTATAGACTCAAGGGAAGGGTAAGGTTTACAAACCCTATGGGGTGCCTTGGAGGAGAAGGCGGAGCGGGCACTGTAGGTGTTGCTGTGGCGGCGTGCCCCGGTGCAGGCAGGCCATCCCGGGGGCGTCGTGGTGATGTTGATGACAAGACGGCGGGATATCCGGGGTGCTACAGAGAACGTGCGATTCCCTGTGGTTGACGTACGGGTCGTGGTTCTTTTGTTTGACCGGTGGCGGTCGAGGCCGGGTCGGGACGTGGCTAAGGGGGGTCAACGGAAAACGGATAAGGCCGAGCCCTAGAAATCCCGAGACATGATGGTCGGATAGTGCTAGTCATGGCCGAAATAGTGGCTGCTTTTCATCGCCCATCCCGGGATGGGCAGTAAAAAGTAAGATTAGACGCGGACGCCGCTCCCACGCTGGTGGCGCTGTGACCACGTTGGTGGAAGTGACTGCATTGAATGCTTTGTCGGTGAGTAGGTGAGTGTGGAGGGGTTGACCCTGGGTCGTGCGAGTCATAGAATTTCCGGAGTCGAGGCTTCCCTTCGAGCGAGCCTCGTACGAGTCAGAACGCGGTCGAGGGTGCCCCGTCTGTATACACGCGTGGCTTGGATCGGTGTATCCGTGGAGCCTTAACCTGATCTTTTTTAGGAGGTTTTTAGGGCGCGGATTCCTTGGGGATTTACTCCTTTTAATCGTTGGTTTTGGGTACCCCTAATTTAGGTACCCGACAGTTATACACCCAAAAGTACGCAGGTGACGGACACTCGGTTTTCTCCCGTACCAAGCCTCAAACGGAGTCTGACCTTTCAGACTTTTTGTCGGTGATCAGTTCAGTAGCTACACCGCTGTTCGAACGGCTTCCCCGAGAATTTTCCCGGCACGTTCATGCTTTTAAGCAAACACCTCGCCATCTCAACAACAGACTGATTGCGTCGTTCAACGACCCCATTTTGTTGTGGGGTGCGTCTGATCCCACGATCAATACAGTATGCCTGAAAAACTCCTGAGTTAAACTCCCCACCACGATCGGTTCTGAACGCCTTTAAGCGATGTCCAGACTCGACTTCTGCTGCCACCTGGATCTTCTTAAAAAGTTTCAGCGACTCATCCTTCGACGCCAATAATTCCAGCCACATAAAGTGATTGTAATCATCCACGATTAGCAGAAAAAATGATTTACCACCCGACGTCGGTGGTGTGATCTGCCCACAGAGATCACCATGGACTAACTCCAGACCAACTGTTGCACGATATACAGAAGCTTTGGGGAACGGTGTCCTGTGCTGCTTCCCCAATGCACACCCATCACAAACTTGCTCAGCCCGCTGAATCAATGGCATTCCCTCCACCATCTGCTATGCACCCAGATCATGAAGCGATCTGAAGTTCAGATGACCATAGCAAGCATGCCACAGCCAAGCCTCCTCACCCATCTTGGTCCGTAGACAAATAGGAGCTGTCAGATTCACTTTCATGACATATAGCCGGTTTCTCCTCTTAGCTTAGATCAACACACCAAGCCTCTCGGCATCTTTCTGTCGTCTCTCGAACACAGTCATCACACCATGGTCGATCTCAACTTTGCACCCTCCTTCCTCTAACTGACCAAGACTAACAATATTGCATTTGAGAGATAGGATATAGTATACCTCGGTGAGCACCCGGTGATCATTGTTTCTTCTGGCACGCGCCACAGCGCCTAGACCTTGGATCTCCACCGTCGATCCGTCACCGAAACATATTGCGCCCCGGACCGTTTCGTCCAGAGTTGTCAGGGCAGTGCGACACCCCATCATATGATTCATGGCGCCCGTGTCGAGGACCCACGCGCCTTCGCCATAGTCCACCGGAAACACGCGTTCTTGGTTGAGGAACACACGCTGTGTCCCCGGCATGACCATCTACACGACGTTGTAAAACTATGCCACTAGTAGGGCGCCTTCGTGATCACCTGCGGCATGGTGAACGGCCTCCTGCCGCTCCTCACCCTTTTGCTTCGTCTTGCACTCCTTCTTGAAGTGCCCGTAGATGTTGCACTTGCGACACCTACCCTTCTGTCGAGGTGTGCCCATCGACGCCAGCCTCGTCCCGGAGTCACGCCCTTCACCGCCGGCACGTGCCCCAGACCTCTCCTTTTTGACATAGCGGCCACGACCCTTTCCTCCTCCAGACCCCGACGATGTCTCCGGATCAGCACGGCCTTTCTGCTTCGCCACCCATTCTTCTTTAGTCAGCAGGAGTTTCGGCATCTTCTCTGTGACCTGCTCCACTGAGGGCTCGAATCTATCCGCCGCCGCCCTCAGCCTCCCCACAAGCTCCTCAATCATGAGGGTTTTAGGTCACTGAACATCTCAATTGCCACCGCTACCTAATTGTAGCGCGATGGCACTACTCAAAGGAATTTCTTCACCACCCTTGAGTCATCAACACTCATTTCTCCAAGACCTTTCAAATCTGTTGCCAACTTCGTGATCCGAATGGTAAAATCATCTATCAACTCTCCTGCCTTGAACGAGATCGATTCAAACTCGCCCAACAACTTCTGAGCATTTTCCTCCTTGAAGCGATCTGCACCAAGACGCATCGTCTTGATCGCCTCCCATGCCTCCTTCACAGACTTCTTGTTGAGGAGCATCGAGTGCATCTCCAGTGGTACACCACGGAGCATGGCTCCAAGAGCCAGCCTATCCCGACGTCTTTCCGGCTTGTCAGATTCAACGGCATCCCAAAGGTACATACCCTCTAGATTGCATTGGATATGTGAGGACCACTCCTGGTAGTTCGTCCGGGTGAGCATCGGCCACACCAAATTGTCGGCGGCCTGATTGAATGCCCGGTCCATCGATTCCTTCTCGCCTGATGTTCCCATCACTGTCGACGGCAGTTCACGGCACCTTCTTCTCCGATCCGATGGAGCTTTCCACCCGGCGTCTTAAGCACCTTCTCACCGCCACCACACGCCTCCTCGTCGACTCTCCTCGGCTCCGATACCACGTGTTGGAACCAGGCGACGCCCTGGAGCTTGCGCTGGCTATGGTGGAGCTGCGGCGACCGTGGTCACCGTGGCGAGCGTGAGATAGATGTAAAACACAACAACAAGAATAATTGTTGCTAACTATCGCAGCTTTCTCGGCCCCTCTTTGTTTCTTAGAGCCTGTTTAGTTCCTCCCCCCAACCCAAAAAAGTTTGCGCAGTACCCGTCACATCGAATCTTTGGACGCATACATGGAACATTAAATGTAGGTAAAAAAATAACTAATTGCACAGTTTGTCTGTAAATGTCGAAACGAATCTTTTGAGCCTAGTTAGTCCATAATTAGATAAATTTTGTCAAATAAAACGAAAAGTGCTACAGTAGCCGAACCCAAACTTTTTCACCAACTAAACAACCCCTTATTTATTCAGTACACGATCGGGATCACGGAACAGACCTCCGAGTCTCCCGCGCCATAGCATACACCGTGCGCTACGCCGTTGCTTTGCGACGCGCACCACGTGCTGTAGCATATCCTATGGCGCTGACACAATGGACCAACCGGGCTGTGTCGTGGACCAAGCACGCCTCTGGCCACGCCCAACACGCTACCTGACTAACAGACTTAATGAACATAATCCTAACCGAACGATGCAACAATTTAGCTATCAATACTGTCTGGTCTGGTTGGTCATTGAGTTCGATTTCTCCAGGTAGGGTGCGTTTAGTTCATTCAAAGTTCTAAAAATTTTACAAGATTCTCCGTCACATCGAATCTTTGGACGCATGCATGGAGTATTAAATGTAGGTAAAAAAATAACTAATTACACAGTTTGTCTGTAAATGTCGAGACGAATCTTTTAAGCCTAGTTAGTCCATGATTGGATAAATTTTATCAAATAACAACGAAAAGTGCTACAGAAACTTTACACCAACTTTTACACCATCTAAACACTACCCTAGTCCCATAAGGTCCAGTATTCAGCGATGGCGGTCAGTGATAGTCCACCTGTGATGCTGTGGATCCATTGCCTGTCGGTCAGGGCGTCACGCACTGTTTGCGTTCGTCGTGGCACCAACTGAGACAGATGAGTTGCGACATTGTTGATGGAGTCCTCGTGGAGCCAGCTGTCCATCCAGAACAATAAGGCCAGTTTCAGTGGGAGTGTCATGATAGTTTCATTTGTATTAAATAGGCTGCCACATAGACATATTTGATGACATGGTAATGTATTTAAGAAGAGAGAGAAGAAATGAGTTTCATCTAGATGAAACTCTCTTGGCACGATTACCAACTCTCTCTGAGTCATGAAATTAAATGCCTATGAAACTAGAGAATGAAACTCTCCATTGTGAACGTGTGTTTCATATGAGTTTCATTTCATTTCGTGTGATGTGGCAGTCTTGAAAACAACGCCGTGAAACTCGCCACTGAGACTGGCCTAATGTTTGCCTTTCGTCAGCGGTGACCGTAAATGTTGATGCATTGAAGAACGCCTGCACCTCGGGTGCTGTCTTCATCGGCAGCTGATTCCAGGCGCAGTCATTGACAAGCTAATAAATAGCGGTAATTACACCCATAATAGCGATAACGGTCTATTGCCACTACCGCTATGAGATAGCGCTCTGAACTTTATATCTTGAAACTTTGCGGCCATAATTTTGAATAGCGGGCCGATATTGCGGCCGCAATTACGTGTAGCAGACCGCAATATCATGGAAGCAAATATCCCTAATTAGTCCAACCCACTATAACTCACACCCTAAATTCAAATACTCACGCATCAACTGTGAAACTTAAAATTATTCATGATATATGTACTTAAAATTATTTATACTCATTATTCATGATATATGTACTTAAAATTATATGGGACTATCGGGGTGCCGCTATTAAAACTTATCGTCCGTAATATCACCTACTATTCGCAATCCGCTACTAACCCGTTATACGCTATTTAGTACAGTCTTCTACAGGCACAACCACCTGGCTTGCAGTGTGTATCCAGCGAGCCAGGTCTGTGACTTCGAGCCCGCTAAGACTTGTTGCCTTGCAAACGGTCTCCAAGCAACCATGCATTTGCCCCTCACTGAGGTTGTGTTTAGATGGGGCTGTAAAATTTTAGAAGCACAGTAATTCTTTCGTTTTTATTTGATAATTAGTGTTTAATCATGGGCTAATTAGGTTTGAAAGATTCGTCTCGTGATTTACAACCAAACTGTGTAATTAGTTATTTTTTATCTATATTTAATATTCCATGTATATATCCAAAAATTCGATATAACGAGAAATCTTGTAAAATTTTTGGAACTTTGAAGCATCTAAGCACGGCCTAAAGCATCTCGCCCAGCACAAAAGAATTTGCGGCATGGGGCATCGATTTCCTTTCAGCCCAAGGCGGTAGGTTTTCCACCATTATTGAGTAAATTTGGACTGCATGGAGGACCGACTTTATCCAAATTAATCTACCGCTTCTGGCCATTAGCGATCCATGACATGGAGGATGTTTGCGCGCCACCACTTCGACCACTGACTGGTAATGTGCCTAGGGAATGCTCTTGGTGTTCAGTGGGAGACCGAGGTACTTGATCAGGAACTTCTGAACCTGACAGCCAAGGATGCTAACGACGTCCTCTAAATTCTACTCCCCGCCGAAGATTGGGGTGACGGAACACTTGGCGAGGTTTGTTTTTAGGCCGAATGCGTCGCCAAAGATGCGTAGAATTTCTTTGACCGCTGTAGCTTCTTGTACCGAAGGCCTGACAAAGAGTATCACATCATCAGCATATATAGTGCACTGGAACTTCACTTCCGGTCGATCCGCCAAAGCACTCCGTCCCTGCTTGCTTTTTGGAACATTTTGTGCAACACATCCATCGCGATGATGAAGAGCATAGGTGACAAAAATCCTGATTTTTAGCCCTGTAGATCAAAACACTACATGAGGCAACTCTGCGAACTTTTTTTTTGTTTTTTAGCCTTTTTTAATATTCTCAAAATATGGACCTTTATCTTGACGTCGTTGTTATTGACGCCAAGATCAAACGTCTCGGCGCCAGCCTAATTGGCGCCAAGCTCGTTGCCCACGTCGGCGTCGACGCAGAGCTAGAGGTGACATGGTAGCTACTTGTGGTCACTATTTAGCCATGTTAAAGACTGATTTAGGTTTAGATCCAAAAGCAAAGTTTATTATACTCAACTCAACCTACAAGTTCTATTAAAGGTCAAACTTCATATCTAGAAAAGAAGCTGTAGTTTTACCCCGATCAAAACAGCATCATGAAAAAAGAGTTAACTATTGATCCAACACTTGAAGTATTTTTACGCTAGTTCATGAACATAAACCCTAGATCATTTTTTATTTATAGGCTGGTTTTAAGTGATCAAACAGAAAGTCATTGTAAAAACTCTAGAGTTAGCCACATTTCTCAATATCCAAGTCATGGTAAAAATTCAAATTTGTAAATGTCCAAGTCATGGTAAAAAAATCATTTTTCATATGTTTATCCCATGGTAGTCAGTACTCTAACATGTCCAAGCCGCGTCCAAGTCATGGTAAAAAAACCATTTTTCCATATGTCTATTCTATAGTAGTTGATATTCTAACATATCCAAGCCGTAGCAAAATTTGGTTAAGTCTTTAAATTTACCATGGGATGGAAATATGGCTAAAATTTCCATATATCCGTCTCATGGTAAATATCAAGTGTCGGTGTTCGGTCCCGTGGGGGTCCTAAACCGACGAGTGAGTGTTGCGTGTCCCTAACCTAGATGGTGATGCAAGGAGAACACACGAGGGTTTATCCTGGTTCGGGCAAAAGAAGGTCCTACGTCTAGCGGAGGGGAGAGTTTTGTATTTCCTTGCACCGAGGTGCTTGCGTAGGGGTTACGAGCTTGTGAGAGAGGGCGGCGAGCCCAAGTCTCAAGGAGAGAAAAAAGAGTACAAGGGTGATTGCTTGAGATGTTGATCTCTGAATCGGGAGCCTTTGCTTGCTGGTACTTGGCTTCGGACTTGTGTCTTGCCCGTTTGTCCGTTGTCCCCTTGTAGGGTCCTGGCCTGCCCTTTTATAGGGTAAGAGGAGGTCAGGACACCGGGGAGCCTTGAGGTGATATTTTGTCGGTCCCTGTAGGAGTGGCTGTAGCGGCGTGCTCTAGGAATGGCCGGCCATCCCTAGACACCAAGGTGACGTCGGGGATGAGACGGTGAAAACACCCGGAACCCTGTGCCACGTCGGCCTCTCTTCCCTATCGAACTGCGCTGGGCGTCGAGGCTGGGTCGAGGCCGGACGGATAAGGCCGAATCTCTGAGATCGCGGAGTACGGGCCTTGTCGTATCCTCCCTCGAGGGTGATAGGCGATAAACAGTGCTTAGTAAGGTGCGCACAGTGATAGGTTTCACCTCCCATCACGGGATGGGCGGTAAACAGTGAGGACTGACACCGGCATTGCTCCCACGTCGATCATGGTTGTGGCCATGTCGGTAGGTGGTAGCAAGTAATCGCATTAAATGCTCTGACTTTTGTCTCGGGGTAAGTGAATAGAGTGGGTCGAGCGCTCCGACCCGGGGTCATGCGAGTCGGAGTTTTGCTGGTGGCCGAACGAGCCTCGTGCGAGTCGAAGCGCGGTCGAGGTGCCTTGTTGTACGGGACGGGCACGGTCAAGGCGTTCCCGTTGGGGGTGCCTCGTACAAGTCGGAGTTGGAGCGCGGTCGAGGCACTCCGTCGAGCCGGCCTCGTACGAGACGGACCCAGTACGCGGTTGAGGCGGGCTGCCTTTTGCTGTGGCTTAATCGTTTTGTTTTTTATTATCGTTGGTTGTGGGTACCCCCAAGCTGTTGGTACCGACAGTAGTCCCCGAGCCTTTGGGTGAGTGTGTGATCACTCTTTCAGAGGCTTTATCAGTTAATGAACTGGAGTCGTAGCGCCGTGGTTTTTTCCAGTGGGGGCGCGCGAGCGCACCCGCCGGGTGTAGCCCCCGAGGCCTCGGTGGAGTGCTGGGACTCCCCCGAGGTCTTTTATGCGTTCTATTGGGGAATAGTTTCTAGTTGTGGCGTGATCCGTGCCTTTTGATTTAGAGTTTGGTTTGTTGCGGTCGAGCCCCCGAGCCTCGTACGCACGAGGTCGATCAGAGTCTTGGCCGTCTTTTGTCGTTCGACCCTCACGCTCCTCCTTTAGGAAGGAGGAGGAGGGGTGGGCAACGCCGTACTACCCCTGTTTGGGCGAGTTTCGACGATCTCCGGCGAGCTACTAGCGGGGGAATTCGAGTGTGAGCCCATGCTCCATTCGATAGGAGTCGGCTAGCGGCCCAGAGGCGCTCTTAAGAATGCCAAGGAGCGGTCGTGTGGATCTCGATTCCCTACGACGGGATTCGAGGGCTCGGTGCCTCCCTCTGAGGGGATTCCTACGTCAACCTTCTCCTACAGCCTCGAATACATCTTAGGGTGCCTCGAGAGCGAGGCTCGAGCCCTAGCCATGTACGGGCGCATCCCTGGTCGTCCCTAACTCTGTCGCTCGAGGGCAGCTGTCGAACCCTGGTCGAGGGCCAGCTTCCGCTCCCTCGAGACTCATATCGGGCTCAGAGCCCGTTTCCCAGGTATCTGGGAATATCCGCCCGCGGATCCCTCCCCTGCCCGTTAGCCGGGCATGCCTTTTTAGGAGGGGAGGCGAGATTGGTGTTGGTAGTGGGCGACGTGGTGTACGGTCACGACGTGGGTAGCGGCCACGTGCCCTATTCCTGCGAGTTTTGGGAAAACGGTTAGGTAAAGGCATTAAATGCAAAAACCGCTCCTACCTTCTCGCGCGGCCGTTGGGCTTCCATCGGGGCTATAAGAGTGAGACTTGGGGGTCCGTTCCTCTCCACAGGCCCTTTGCATTCTTGCCTTCCTTGCCCTAGATAGCTCTCTGTGCCCCTTGCGCCCTTCTGCCTTCATCCAGTGCCGCCACCGTCGCCCCCCCTTTGTCCGCGTAGTTTCCCAGCGTCGATGGCAGGCAAGGGTCAGCTTCTCCCCACCGACGACTGGGCTGCCTCCTCGGTGACGGAGAGGAGGCTGGAGGAGCTGGTCGACGATGGATTGCTGCGGCCGAAGGCAAGCCAGTCGTGGCCGGAGTGGATTGCACCGCCGCCCGACCACCGGGAGCCGGCACCCCCGGAAGGATACGTGGTTAGCTTTATCTGCTTCCACGAGCAGGGGTTCGGCGTGCCGGCGACCGCCTTCATGCGGGCGCTTCTCCACTACTATAAGGTGGAGCTGCACCACCTCGGCCCCAACGCCGTCGCGTAGGCCGCCATCTTCGCGGCGGTCTGCAAGGGCTACCTAGGGATGGAGCCACAGTGGAATCTGTGGCTCCATCTCTTCAGGGTGGAGTTCTTCACCAAGAAGGCGGGGGAGCGAGGGTCGAGGCGCGTGGTGCGAGCGGGGAGCTGTGTCCTGCAGGTGAGGTCCGGTCGCACCGACCAATACATTCTGGCCCAACTCATCTCCTCGAACAGCGGCTGGCACGACGGCTGGTTCTATCTCCGCAATGACGAGAGTCAGCTGCCGAGGTATACCGGCCAGGTGCTAGTCGCCCGAGAGGAGAACTGGTCATACGGCGTCGCGGAGGCTGAGAAGCCGCGACTGGACCCGCTGCTGGCCGCGCTGCAACAGCTTTGTCTGCGAGGGTTGACGGCGGCAGCGGTGGCCACGGCATTCCACCGGCGTAGGGTGATGCCGTTGTCCCAGCGTCGACTCCGGCTCGACCAGATGACACCGGAAGTGCCACTGGAGGGGAGCCGGATGTCACACGAGTCCCTCACCCTCGAGGAGGTCCTCCAGCGTGCGCGCCGGATGGTGGGGAACTTCAAGGCGGAGGACGTCGACAAAGTGTCGATGCGGCCTACCCAGGGATTCGAGCCTCTAGTAAGTGCTATCGTTTAGCAGATTTGTTTATTTCGTCCATTTTCATATTCTTTCGATTTAGTTGAGGTCGATACGCAGGACTTGTCGGCGATGAGGGAGACGCGGCCACTGCTCCCAGAGGACCAGCCGGCTCAGGAGGTGCGACACCAGCAGGCGTCCAAAAAGAAGAAGAAGAAGGACGCCGCCAAGAAGTGCTAGATCCGCAAGGCCAAGGAGCGGGAGGCGCTGATGAAGCGTCGACGTCAGTAGAGCCTCAAGGGGCTTCCCCTCGAGGAGTCCCCTTCCGAGACAGTCTCGGGGGAGGACGACGACGACGACAGTGACGGGGACGACGACACCCTGTCGTGATACGATGCCGCGACCGGGCTGGCGGACCTTCTTGATGTGCGCCCCTATCTGGAGCCCGTCGGGGGTTCGTCCTCCTAGGCGTCGGGGCTAGTCCCCGTGACCGTCGTGGAGGAGGAGGAGATGGAGGAAGAGGTGGGCGAAGAGGCAGGCCCTTTGACGGGAGGGGCCGCCCCATCTCGGACCCCATAGGAGGGGTCGACGGTGCTGCCCCGCAAGTCCAGGCCCCGCGGGCTCAGCCGGCGGTTGGGACGGCGGCGCCGGCGTCGTCATCGGTGGTGCCGCCTGCGGGCGTGAGGACCCGAGGCCAGCTGGCCTCGGAGGCGCAGAGGACCCAAGGCGGCCGCCCAACCAGGGCCCCGAGGAGCACCCGGCCCGCAGGGGGGCCAGCAGTGAGGCCGCCGCAGGCGGCATCGGGGGTTTCTGACCGGCCGGGGTTGAGGCCCCTGTTGCCCCTTTCTGGGTAAGGTTTCGTGCCCCGTCTTTCGCTACTTAATGGTCTCGTTTCTAATGTACTTGCATACTTCACAGGCTTAAGCGCAAGGTAGAGCTGGCGAGGCCGACCCACGTGAAGTCGCTCCGGGCGAGTGCCACCGTCATCAATCGGACGGCGGCGGACGACCTTGCCTGGGTCGAAAGACTTCAGGCCGCAAAGGAGCGCCTGAAGCAGCAGGAGGCGGCCGCCCAGGCTGAAGCGGGCGCTCAGGCGGTCGCTGGTTCCGGCCCTGCCGCGCAGGGGTCGGGGCCGTCAGAAGTGGCGGCGCCCAGCACGGGCGGGGCGGAGCCGGGGTCGACGTCGACCGCCGAGGCCTCTGTCGAGGCCATAGCGGCCGAGGCATCCGCCCGTGACACGGGGCGGGCGGATGTGGACGAGGTTATGGTGGAGGTCCCACCAGAGGCGGGATAGGAGGCGATGCAGCCGGGGGAGCTGCAACCGCAGCAAGACCGGTCGGCGGAGCCGGCGGCTGAGGTGGAGGGTGGGGATGTCATGCCCCCATCCGTGGTTCCAGAGGAGGTGTCGGCGACGAGGGGCCAGCCCTGGCGGAAGGGTCGACCCCGGCCATGGTCGACCTCACCCTCAACGACTCCCCCATCGACAAGGGGAAACAGGTGATGGGCGTCGAGGAGGTCGAGGCCGTGGACCAGGTCGGTCCTTCTGCGGCGATCGAGGGGGCCAAAGCTGCGGGTCAGGCCGGGCCTTCCGCAGCGACGGAGGGCGCCCCGGCCGGACCGCCGTCCGGGTGGCCGGACCTTGCCGCACTAGCCCTGGTCCGGGCGGAGGAAGAGCTGCCGCGCTGGGGGGAGCGTCCCTTGAGTTCAGGGACGCCTCCAACCCCGGCGCGGAGCCAGCCTTTCACTATCTTTTTGTCCCCTGTCTTTGGTTCTAACCTCTTTGGTTTTCGAACCATGGTCAGGAGCTCAAGGAGCGTTCCCGCTGCAAGTCGCTCTTCATTCGTAATGAGAGCGGCGTGTGGGCGGCGCTCGCTCGGCAACGGGATCTGGTCGAGGAGGCCAACAAGCGGCTTTCTCATCAGAGTGCCGAGGCGGCCGAGCTACGCATCGCCTACGCGGCAGTTAAGGAGGAGGCAGTGCAGGCCTGGGTGGCCGAGGTCGTGGTGTGTGAAGACATGACCAAGGCCTGGGAGGAGACAGCCAAAGCCCACGAGGATCTCGTGCCCCTGTCAGCACGGGTGAAAGAGCTCGAGGAGGACGTCGCCCTTGTCAGCAGGCATCGCGACGCCCTCAACGTCCAGATCGGGGAAGTGAGCGCTCGCTTCGGAGCCCTAAAGGACGAGGTCGCCACGCTAAGTGGAGCCGTCCAGGAGAGGGACGAGGCTCTCTCGAACGCCCGCCAGGAGATCGAGACGTTGAGGGCGGCCATTCATGATAGGGATGGCGCTCTCCAAGCGCTCGAGAGGACATGCGAGGGACTCCGCGACGAGGTCGTGGGCTGGCAGACCCACTCCGAGGGTAAGTCTTTTTGTTGCACAACGGCCTTGGCGTCGAGGTCCCATATTTGTGTTAACTAGACACTTGTGTTCCAGAGCTGGAGAGGGAGCAACGGGTAGCTCAGGCGGCGGCCAACTCCTTTCAGAGCCTCTTCGAGGCCGAGGCCCAGCGGACTCAGTTGCTCCAGGGCGCGATCTCCTCCGTGTGTGACGGCCTGGGGGTCGAGCCCGATGCCGATACTGAGGAGGACGCCCCGAGGAATTCCTTTGTCCGCCGGATGGTGACGCTGGGCCGCCTTGTCCGGGAAAGGATACGAGGCGGCCTTCACCACGGCGTGAAGAGGGCGCTGGCCGTCGTTCGGTTCGGGTTCGTGTATGATATGGAGCTCGTCGCCGATGGCTTCATCACCGATCCGGACCGAACAGACGAGGAGAATGAGGATGTCTGCCTGGACCTGATCGGAGCCGCCGATGAGCCTAGAAGCCGCTTGGCCAAGCTTTTTGAAGCCGAGGTGGTTTCGCCTGCCGACGACGAGGGCCTGTGAGCCAAATCTGGGCACAGAGGCCCACGTAATAAGTTAGTGTTTTGAATTTTGGTCGTAGTGGCCTTGGAGGCCTTGAACACTCGAAATGTAAACCCGCACTGGTTGTTTGAGTTTTGTTCGAGTTCTTCTTCCCTTTATCGCTTGAATCACGTTCTTGCATGATTTACTTAGCACGTCATCGTGCCTTTGAGCATAAGGGAGTGAGTGGAGGTACCGTAGCCTCGGAGGCGTAAGTGATCTCGCGGCTCGACTGCCCTCGAACTCTAGGGTGCTCTTGCGGCCTCGCAGATTGTGTAAGAACCTGATTTAAGTGACGGGAGATGTACTCCTTTTCAATGTTATGAACCGCCATTAGGTCTACTTAGCGTGCGGTCGTGCCCCTAGGCGTGAGGGTGAGTGGAGGTACCGTAGCCTCGGGGGCATAAGTGATCTCGCGGCTCGAGAGCCCCTTTGAGCCTCGGGGCGCTCTCGCAGCGTTGTCGACTTAAGTGACAGTTTTTCAACTTTGAAAAAGAGTACAAGTTTTTTCAGGGACCGGGGGTTCCCCCCTTGTAGCCCCCGAGGGAGGGTCAATTCTGGGAGAACAGAGTCGATCCTTCCTGGTTATTTGTAAAACGAAACTTTGAACATTGCCGTATTCTTTATTAATGAAATTGAAAAGAAATTACAGAGCCTCGAGGCTTTTTAGGGGAAAAAGTGATGTAGCTGTTCAATGTTCCAAGCGTTGGTGAGGATTTCGCCCTTCTCGTTGGATAGCTTGTAGGTGCCCGGCTTTAGTACTTCTGCGATGATGTACGGTCCTTCCCACGGGGGCGTGAGCTTGTGTCGTCCCTTGGTGTTCTGGCTTCGATGTAGCACCAGGTCACCGACGTTGAGGTCGCGCCTGCGGACGTGTCTGTCGTGGTAGCATCGGAGACTTTGCTGGTACCTGGCAGAATGTAACAGAGCCACATCTCGAGCTTCCTCGAGCTAGTTGAGGGCGTCCTCTCTTGTGGCGTCATTATTTCTCTCATTGTAGGCCTTTAACCTTGGGGATCTATATTCTATGTCAGTTGGGAGCATAGCCTCAGACCCGTAGACTAAGAAGAACAGAGTGAACCCCGTGGCTCGACTCGGCGTTGTTCTTAGGCTCTACAGGACCGAGGAAAGCTCGGCAGCCCATCTCTTGCCATGTTTGTTTAGCTTGTCAAAGATTCTGGGTTTCAGGCCTTGTAGGACCATACCGTTGGCACGTTCCACTTGGCCGTTTGTTTTTGGATGAGCAACGGCCGACCAGTGCACACGGATGTGGTGGTTGTCGTAGAAATCCAGAAACTTTTTACCAGTAAACTGGGTGCCATTGTCTGTGATGATACAGTTGGGAACCCCTCGGCCTCTCTCGCCGACGTGAACAGTACCCGCGGGTACTGTAGCACCGCGGGTACTGTAGCGCGTCCGTTGCCGCTGCTTCCCTCGACTCTCTCCTCTCAACCCTAGCACCACATAACAAATGTATTGTGCAGTATATATGTCATGATCTTAGAGAATCCTATGTGGCTATGAAATCAGTATCAGACTTGAGATCCAACTTTTGTAGACAAGTCAAGTGTTTCATTGAGTTGGACTCAGTGATTAAAAACAAAGGGTTCTTGTGGGTGCCATTTGTTCATCTCCCAAACTGGCAACAATATATATCTAAAGTTGAGGAAAAATACATGTTTGGCTTATTATGACTTTCAAGTGTCTTTGTTGCTGATGGATTGTGCTCGTTTACAGAGTTAGTGCTTACTAAACAACCTTGAAGTTTTCAACAAGTGAAGTGATTATGTATCAGAGTGGAGATACAATATAGATGGAAAGTAAAAGTTCTGTTGTAATACGAAATGTGTTAGGCATAATCCTGATGTCTAATATGGGGCTTCAAATTTGCCAGGTTTGATGGTTTATATATATTTTTTAATTGGATATAGAATAACTGATAGATACAAAATCTACACAATCAGTTTCAGAATTTAGGGATGCATCATTATTTTTTCTATGGATTTTACAATTTCTTGTATGAACAAGTACATACACACTGAATTATCTAGATTGTACCTCTTTGAAGCACGGAGAGGCTTGGATGGCCGCTTCAGCACTGCTTTCCCGGCGGTCAGCAATAACACCAGCTGATCGGAGCAGGGGCGAGAAGCTTCACAGGTGACCATGCAACGGATGTGACTATGTGAGCTGCAATAAAAGGTAACCAATTTTGAAATTGTCCACTTTAAATCTCAGATCTGTTCCTAGAGTTCATATGTTTGTTTGACTTGTAATGTCCTTCAGCAGAACATCTCCAAAAATTGATGAAGTTTGCACATCTTCCAATTCTTTATGGCTACTAGTTACTGCTAAAAATGTCAAAATAATATGTAGCCTGTTTTGGAACTGCATAAGCCAACATGAAAGAACCTTTCAGTGTAAATGCACTCAAAATGCAACACACACCCTATGCTGCACCATTGTCAAGTGTATCATTGTAAATTTAGAGCGAGATATATATGAACCATTGTAAGTTGGAGTGTAACTTGGTTTCGAGGAAAGTTTAGTTACACATACATTATATCTTGAGAAGCAATAACATCATAGTGATAAATAATGGCCAATGGAATATGTAACTATGGACGTGGGCATATATACCTATCAAGACAGATCCCTGTATTTGATCAAGTACCTGGTGCGCGTCATGGAGCTGCAATTCTGCCACTAGTGCTTCTCTCATTTAAGTTTTCATGGTACTTGGAATTATCTGGATAGAGGTATTGCAATCAATAGGAGATCAGTAATAAACACAGTACAACAAATGAGCTTTGATGAGATGAAAAAGGCGGTAGCTTAATGCCCCATGACGTTGCCATTATCCTTCTATTTCAGTCTTGTGCCATCAAGGCTGCTATCTTTTGGCGGAACTGCCAAACTAGCATGTCCAATTAACTCGCAACTTGATGCTCCAGTGATGAACTCTTATTCTTAGAAGTAGCATTATAATAATACATATTAATCTAGAAGTGTACATCTAAATTAAGGTATCTATAAAATAGAATTATGGAAAACAGTATGAATTCTATTGAGGATACTACTATAATTAATTAAGAAAGTATTATGACATGTAATCTGCATCCTGTTCAGAGCGTCAGTTAATAACAAAGCAAATGTGTAAAAAGATCTTATGATTGTAAAGTCGCACTGAAAATTCACTTGGGTAAAACAACAAACAGGTGCAGGGGCTTGGTCTGGGTGACCTCACGTGCAAGCACGGCACAGAGCAAGCACAGGCCGGGATGAAAATCACCAGCAGTCACAGTTGTGGTAGAGATGCAGCTTACTGGAGGGCTGACGGCGGGAGTGCTTGTGGGTGGAGGCAGGGGAAGAGGAGAGTCGCCGCGCTGGGAGGCCGGAGGAGAGTCGCCGTGCAGAGTTACGGCCGGTGCGTGCAGAGGGGCACGACGGCGCGGAGGCCACGGAGCTGAGATGGACCCTGGCGCGGGCGGGTTCCGGGCATGGCGGCTCCTGCTGCTCCGGTCCAGGTTATCCCGGCGCGCGCGGAGATGCAGGCGCGGCGGCCCCGGCGACCCCTCCGCGAGCGGTGGTGCGGCCATGCCGGCTCTAGCCATCCCGGAGCGGGCGGGGGGCGCGGGCACGACAGCTACGGCCACCCCGGAGCGGGCGTGGGGCTCGAGCGCTGTAGTCTCGGCGGGCCCCCTCCCATGGCGGTGGGCTGGCGCACGCTGGTGCCTGGGCTACGGCACTGGGGTTTGCCCGTGGCGGGGATCCACGCTCGAGGCGTCGCGCGCGCCTGGGGCCGGGCTGCTATGGTTGCTGCTCCGGGGGGGCGCCCTCGTCCATTCTCGCACCGGTGCGCCGCCCAAGCAGGCCGCGTCTGCGTCGGCGTGCCTCACACGTCAGGGCAGGTTGAGGAAGCCACCGGCCGCACCGGCGCGCCGCCGTCTCGTGCCCACTGCCGCCTGGGGAGGGGAGGTGGGGTTCGCGGGAGTGATGGCCCCGGCTAGTTCGTAGCGGGAGAGGGGCAAGAGGAGGCTTGGACTGCAGGTTGATTCGTCTAAAGTCCAAGGTCTTTTTTGTAAAAAGACTGGGCCTCAAACGATCTGGGCTGTCCGCCCGGCCGATCCGACGGCCGGGGAAATCAGGCGACGTGGCCATGCTCTCCTGCCTTCTTTTGGAAGCAGGATTCCTAGTAAAGAGATGAGAGAGAATAGCAGGGGCATCTTGGACTTTTCTCACTGGCCTTGGTACATGTGTTGGGTCCTAGAACGTCTCTTTATTTGGGACAGAGGGAGCAAGTGTCTCGCTGAGTACATTTTGGTTAATAGTATAGAAAAAGTTATAACCTGGGGCATTTCAATTCCTCCCCACACCCAAATTTTCTGTAACTAAAAATTTGGATGTAGAGCTCATTTAAAATACTCAAATTTCAAAACATATTAAATCTGGGTGTATTCTAGAACTCTCCTAAAATACCTGAATTTATTTGTAGTTAAAGTCAGTTTATTGCATGATTCAGCGATAGTATGACTGACGAATGACATACGGGGATGGTGTGTGATGCGCGGAGTGCAACGTTTCACGGATGCATCCAGAGAAGCATTTCGTTGTAGATCTTTGAGCTCCATCTGTTTTAAAGGTGATACGTTTATGACAAGTTAATTAACTCATTTATTAAGCAAAGAGATTACATAAATGCTGTGGTGTGCGGGCGTTCGTCCGTCCGAACGCTGCACTCGTAGGCTTGAGCACTACCAGCCCAACAGGCCTGCTCCCCTCAACCTTCCTTCACGGCTTCTAAAAAAAGAAAAAAAGACAGCGACATTTCCCAACTCGCACACCTGTCGTTCCCCACCGCTCGCCTTCTCCAGTGCGGTTGTCGCTCGCCACGGCCTTCTCCAGCGTGGGGGCACCTCCCCGCGGGCACAGCACCCGCCCGCCGCGACCTTCTCCCGCGCGGAGGCGCATCGCCACATGAGGCCGAACCTGCCCGACCGCCATTGCCACCTCCACTTAGCGATGAAAACGGACGGAAACGGACGGAAAAACCCTATTTCTACTTCCGTTTCTATATTTTTTGGCGGAAACGGGATCGGGTTCGGAAAATGCGGGTTCGAAAACGGAATCAGAATATGCGGACATACGGAAACGAACAAATACGGATGGAGAGCCGGAAAATTAAATTAAGATTACATAATATAATATTCTCAAAGTATACATATATAAAGTCATGTAATAATATATTTAAAGTTTAATATTCATTTACATGCTATGTATGTGAACATAATATGCATATTTGGTGATTCGTAGTTATATTAACATAACATAAGGACATGTAATTGTTGAACATGTTGAGCATAGATTGAAAACGGGATAAAAACGGAATAAATACGGGTCTATTCCATATTAAAACGGGATTACTCGGAAACGGACGGAAAACACCATTTTCTACTTCCGCAAATACGAAAACGGGATCTCGTAAATACGGAAACGGACGGAAAAATATAGAAAACGGAACGGGACGGTACGGGAAAAATTCCGTCCGTTTTCATCACTACCTCCACTACGGGTGCCCGTCGAGGCCGCGCAGTCGCTTGCCCACTGTCATCCTCCTTCTCTACCGCAGCCTAGCGCTGGATCTCGCTCTGTAGTGCTCCGCCCGTCTATCGGGTTTTGCTAAAGCGCATGTTGCAAGTGTATGTTTAAAGTGTTTCAGATGTTTCAGAGGTATGTTGCAATTGTTTCCTATATATGTTGCAAAAGTAGATCGGGACTTGCATATGTTGCAATGGTTGTATACATCTGTTGCAAACTTCTATTCCTAATGTTTCATCTGTTTTTCAGACGTATGTTGCACGTGTGTTTATCTGAATGTTATATATGTTTCACACATATGTTGCAAGTGTTTTATTTAGATGTTCCGTATGTTTTGCAATGATTTTCAAATGTTTTTTAAGTGTTTTTGCAAGTGTTTCAGATGCATGTTTCAAGTGTTTCATCTACCTTCAGACGTATGTTGCAATTGTTGCATCTAGATATTTCAAAAGTAGATAGCGCGTTACACATGTTGCAATGTGACCCACCCTGCTGCTGCTGCTAGGGCGCCACCGTGTGTCACCATGCGAGCGCCTAAGGCCATCAGACTCCTCCGCGGTGCGCATCCGCAGACGGGGTGAGGCGGAAGCGCTCATGTCTGTTACGGCGCTGCTGCGGGGTTATGGGGGCGCGCTTCTATTACGCGTGGACAAGACAGGGCACGGTGGATGCTCTTGAACAGGAGCAGCCTTCCGACGTCTCCTGCGGCCGGACGTCCAGGCGCTAGCCCTTAGGAAGATATTAACAGCAAAGTTTGCGGCTAACCAGAACAATCCGATTCAAGAGAGCAGCCTAGGACGAATCAAGAGAGAGAGAGAGCAGCCTAGGACGTGATAACTGATAACCATCAAAAGTTCACCAAGAGGCAAGAGACAACGACCGACTTCTATACAAGTAAAGATTTCCGTAGAAAAAAAAAACTGCTGACACCAAAAGACGTTCTTCAGTCTTAGCATATCAGTATCTGAGTCATGGTAATCCGCCGAACGAGACATGATGTTTTGCCGCAGTGCAATTTTGATTATCAACTTCCTCTAGAATCTTGACCAACATACACACCAGGTCAGGTCAAACTTGGTGAGCTGATTGTACACCACAGTAGCTGAATGATCCCAAGAAATTGTAACGCGGTGGCCTAACGAACGGCGGGAGCATACCTGCTCGCCAGCCAAAATACAACGTTTTTCTCTCATAATAAATCAGTCAATTGTACTTTTCAATCTAACTTTCCAATCAAACGAGCAGGAACTGTCCTGCAGGTTTATGGAACGTCTAGAAGGAGCGCGGTGATACCGTGACAGATTTTCAATGCGCAGGCCTGGCACGCGAAGGAACACGGCAAGAGGCACGACCTAGGAGACTCAGGAGACCGGCATACCACATATAGTACAGAGAGCTTTACTACGAGTTCGCATCTGTCTGTTTCTCCTTCAGTCAAAAAAAAACCTTCTAAGTTTTGTCTTTACGTCAAACTATCTTAAATTTAATCATATCTATAGAAAAATTTGTTAATATTTATGACACTAAATAGGTATACTATAAAAATATGTGATAAATTCATTGATACTTACTCCCTCCGTTCCTTTATATCTGTCGTCATTGGTGTGTGTGCCACAAGTTTGACTCGATTTATAGAAAATACGTGCAACATTTGTATCTCTAAATAAATTTATTAAAAAACTAGATTTAAAGATCTTTTCAATGATACTAATTATGTACTATAAATATTAATATTTTTTAATATATATTTAGTCAAAGTTGTTTCTTAGGAAACGTAAACGACAGATATTTAGGGACAGACGGAGTATTTGGTAATATAAATAAATATTAGTATTTTAGTGTATAATTTGGTTAAACCTTAGATAATTTGACTTAGGACAAAACTAAAACATCTTGTTGTTGAATTTTGAATTTTTGAAATAGAGGGAGTATACATCTTTATTTTTCTTTCTGCTACTCGAGTTGACTACGTGTGACTGTCACAGTACATCGCCCATGTTGTTGAACTTCAAAATCGGCTATTATAGTAGATGAACTATTCATAAACTTAGGGCGTTCTCAACAGTATGAGATATCAACTAGCTTATACATGTTACGTTATTGCCACTTCGTTATGTGAACCCCACATGTAAATGATTTTTTATTCTACATCTTCTCTCTTCCCTTTCTCATTCTTTATGAATAGACCCACAAACTACCTCATTTTCTGAGCGAGATAGGTTACCTCGTTTTCTGAGTGAGATAGATGTTGAAATAAGAGATAGTCTCTTCTCTTTTTCATCTTCTCTCCTATCCACGTCAGAAAAGTGGTGACATGGATTCCTATAAGCCAGCTAAAGTGGCACTGTTGGGAACGTCATTAGTGAAGGGCAATGCTCCTACTATTTCTGTAGATGTATATGATCGCCATTCGCCACCGAGCATCCAGGATACACGCCTACGGTCATGTACATCTCGCTAAAAGCGGCAATGGTGGTTACATGTATAACACAAGAAAACATTGCTGACGTGACAAGAGGTGTTTTTGTAACCCAGGCATGTTTAAATCCGCTGGCGTAAGTGCTACTAACACTCCTGTGACAAGTACAAGTAGGCTACGTACCCGTTCGCTCCAATATGCATCTTAGAGTACAGCCATGAAACAGTGAAAAGGTTATTAGAGTTATTGACATTGTAACTTTGAAAAGTTACACATATCCACCACACCACCCGGTAAAGAGAACTAGAACCGTCCTGCTGTCAATTTTATGCCACAATAAGTCAACAATCCATGAGACTATCCTGCTGTCAATTTTATGCCACGACAACCATATCATCACGAAGACATCGATGCCATGACTGTTGTAATGGATGAAGCATTTGTCGACTGCAATGGGGAGCAGAGGAATGGCCTCGGTGGCGTCTCGAACTCGTTGGCGCTCTTCTCCAACATCTCTATGACTCTGCTCATGGAAGGGCGATCATCAGGTGCCATTTGTATGCAAAATAAACCAACCGAGGTCAGTTTTCTTGCAACCTCTTCAGTTCCATCTTCAACTTGGCAACGCTGCGTGTCCCCCACGAGATGATCGTAAAGCAAATGTGGAAAAAATGCTTCACTTGAGTTGTCTGCAGATCCTTTCATGTTGGTTTTCCCCCGGACCATTTCCAGGAGCATCATTCCGTAGCTATAAACATCTGACTTTGTTGAGACAGCCCCAAAAGCTCTAGAGAACACTTCTGGTGCAATGAAACCAATAATCCCTCTTGCTTCTGCCGTCGAAAGGATGCTTCCATTGAGACGGCATAGCTTTGCCAGACCAAAATCTGAAATCTTCGGACAGAACTCATTATCCAGAAGGATGTTGTGAGGTTTGATATCGAAGTGGATTATGCGAGTGTTGCACCCTTGGTGCAAATACTCCAATCCTCGGGCAATACCAATGGAGATTTTGAGCAGCATTTCCCATCCAATCACCAGCTCTGAATAAATATGCTTCTCCAAAGAACCATTGGGCATGTACTCGTAGACAAGCGCCCGCTTTGATCCTTCCAAACAATACCCAAGTAGGTTAACAATGTTTATATGAGATGTCTGACTGATGCTCATAACTTCGTTTACAAAATCCTCCCTATTGCCTTTGGAACCTTTTAAGAGCTTCACAGCAACGATTCGGCCATCTCGAAGGCTTCCCTTGAATACCACTCCATAACCTCCTTCTCCTAGCTTCTCCTTGAAAGATTTGGTTATTTTCTTAAGCTCCGAGTACTTGTACCTTTGTGGAGCAAGAGAACCACACCTTTTTAGTACTTCTTCATTTGATTGGTCGGCAGAGTAGGCTCTCCAGAAACCTGATCTGAATTTTTGCTTCCGACGGTAAATCAGCCAAGCTAGACAAATGAAAACCAAGGTAGTAGCCGCGATAGACATCGACACTGAAAATACATTTTTTAGAAAAAAAAAAGATTCAGCAAAAAAACAAAGCAACTGAGCATGAAGTCACTATATCATATACATTGGATTATAGATTACAAACTCCGTATGGTATGTGCAGCAATATACTTACCAATCAGAGTTAACTTGCGCGTGCGCTTTCCATCTGTATGAAAAATTCAGTGAAAAGTCATGCTGCGAATATAAGATTGTGAATCAACTCTGTACTTCTGCAGTATGCTCTTTAGAACTTTGTGAGTGTTTAATTCTTAGCTCACCGCATGTCGACGAACGCAAGATCCCGTCCGAGCAAAGGCACGCGAACGCCGCCGTGCTGGCATCGTACCGGCACCGGCCGCCGCTCTCTCTGCAGGCGTTGCAGTCACCGACAGGTTCCCACTCCAGCTGGAACCCGCCCCTTATGAGCTGTCGGTAGCTGGCAGACGTCGCGCCATCCGCCTCTGACCCGAGCACGGGGAACACCGCAAGCTCGCATCGCCCGTCGTTCGCCGGCGGCCTGCCCGTGCCGTAACCTCCCCCGAGGTACGCGAACGTGCGGCTGCTGTTGCTGCTGCAGTTGGTCACGGGGACGGCACCGAGCGGCGGCAGCGTCCCGCCGCACCTGGACATGATGTAGAGCTCCCGGTTGCTGGGGCTGATCGTGAACCTGTCCGTGATCGCGAAGGCGGAGGACTCGTTGAAGATGACGGAGCAAGCGGCGTCGGCGGCCATGAGGACGTGCACGGCCACGAGAGAGCGGCTGCCGTAGTCGATGTCGAGGACCCTCATGTACGAGCTGCCCAGGAACGCGCCGTCGGACGCGGAGGTGTTGCACGTGAGCTGGAACGCCGGCGGGCCGCAGGAGGACTTGCCCCGGCCGCCCAGGGTGAACGGATAGGTGATGGTCAGGTTGCCGCATGTCACCGTCGGGCAATCGGAGTCTGTGGTGGTGGTGGCATCGATCAGGGTTTTTTTTACCGACCGGTTTTCGGTAACCGCCGGTGTCCGGTAGCGGTAAACCGGTCCGGTTTACCGGTAACCGGTCGGTAACCGGCCGAATTCAAAATCAAATTCAAATCCTGCTTCGGTTCCGGTTTACCGGCCGGTTTGGAGCGGTAACCGGCCGGTTTGACCGGTTTACCGCTCGGTTTGAGTTTGGAATTTTTTTTCTTTTTTTTTCAAACTTCTATACGTATAAATAAATACTAAACGAACTCAAATTTGAAAAATTTTTACACCATTGGCTTCTATAAATCATGAACTATTTTTAGGAATTTTTTCAGCATTTTTTGTTTTTTTCAAATTTTAAATTTGAATTTGGGGGCCTTAACGAGCCGGGACCGGAATTTTTTTTCTTTTTTTTCAAACTTCTATACGTATAAATAAATACTAAACGAACTCCAATTTGAAAAATTTTTACACCATTAGCTTCTATAAATCATGAACTATTTTTAGGAATTTTTTCAGCATTTTTTTTTCAAATTTTAAATTTGAATTTGGGAAATACCTAACCGGACCGGACCGGAACCGGACCGGCCCGGTTAGGGCGGTTACCGCGGTTTACCGCGGTAAACCGACCGGTTTTTTTAACCCTGGCATCGATGGCGGTTGTCAACTGCTGCAAGGAGGTTACTAGGATTGCCAACATGAGCAACCTTGTGGAGCGGAAGCTTTCCATCAAAATCTGAGAATGAGACGAGAAGAGAGTTCAACGAAGCATGGTTGGAGCTTGGAAGCTAAGGTCGATGCCACAAAAAAAAAAGGTTGTCGTCTATGGGCGCAGCATACATATAATAATAACAGGGTTGGACTTTGGCATTAGTAATTGACAAAAAAAAGGTCGTCGTCTTACGTGGCAGGAGACCGGAACATCTATCGTGGAATTGGTCACTGGTCAGGACCAGAGCATCATAAAAAATTTGTGACAAGCTCGAGACTAGTCATCGTATTCTCTTGTACTGTTGCTTTGGTCTCAGGCACTCAGCTTAGGTCTTGTTTGGGATGCAATCGGGTGGCTCATTTCTCCCGTTTACTGTAACGACTTGTTTGACGGGTGTGAATTTTTTTACCCCCGCGTCGCTCTTGCAAAGCGGCTCGGGCGAACTCCCAACTAGAGATGCAACGGGTACACGGGTACGCGAAATCTGAGTACCCGACGGGTATTACTCGATAAAGAGATGGGTATAGGATGAATTTTCTACCCGTGGATACGTTATTGGACAAAATCTTATACCCATCGGGTATGACGGGTACGGGTGTATACTACCCATACCCACATACCCGCGGGTAAGACATACCCACAAAAATAACTAGTCAACCTCAGTTATTTTAGCGCATATAAGTCATGAATTTGGCCCATTGAGACATCCATTATATTTCTAGTAAATTGTCTTTGTTGTAATGATGCTAATAATGTTTGTTAGCATGTTTGTAACTTGTTGAAAGCTTAAATTGATTTATTTTTGCACGTGATTATTTGATACTTTTAGGTAATTTTTTGGGTATGTTATCGGGTACGGGTTACCTGTCGGGTGACAATTACCCGGCGGGTACGGGTATAGAACTATTTTTTTACCCACATGCGGGTACAGGTAATCTGACGGGTAAAATTTTACGGGTGCGGATACGGATGGACACTGCCCGTCGGGCAGGTACCGTTGTCATCTTGACTCCCAACCCCAACGCCCCCACAAGCTCTCTCTCCCCTGCCTCGCCGCCGCCCGAGCGACTTGCCAGAAGCTCGGGTGCTACCGCGACCAGATGGAACACAAGGAAGCTCTAACAGAGATGGAGGTAGTGGCTCCTTCAGTGGCCGGCCCCGGTGCTCTGGCGAGCAGATCCGTCTCTTCCCTAGCCAGATTTATGTGGAGGGGCTGCATCCGGTGGGCTGATGCCTAGTTCCTGCCGTTTTGGCCTGGGCAGAGTATGCGGAGGTGCCACCAGAGAGATGACGGCTGCGGGGGAGCCGTCAACGTGGCCCGAGCAGCGGCTACGGAGGTGACTTCAAGAGCGGCTCGTCTCTAGGCGCACGCGCGAGGAGGTGCTACGATGGCGTGACCCCGCGGAAGCTGGGTAGGTAGCGGCGGCGCCTAGCTCGATGGCTATGAGGCGGCGCGTGAGGCGCCATGGCCGAACACTAGACGTGGGGTGGCTACCAGGGCTGCTGCGGCAGTGACGGACGATGTGGCCGGCATGGGCAAGACGAGCGGTGGCACTGGGTCGTGTGGTGTTATCGCCAGATCTACATGTTGGACAAAGTGTGGTGCTGTTGCTTCCTTCAAGGGCGGCGGGTGTTGTAGCTGGTGGTGCTGTTGTTGGTTGCTTCTGCGTAGCCTGTGGTGTGCGGTTCTAATCGTGCTGATGCGCATCAAGTCCATGGGTTCCATTGAGTCCTTGGTGTTACCACCTGTGTTGTGTTTCTGCCATCGAGGGAGCTTTGATCGCAGTTGGTATGGACTCTACCCAACTGCTTTCTATGGGGGTTGAGGTCAGGGTGAAAACCCGGACGACGACGCCCATGGGCGCCGCTTCATCCTTGGAAGCCACGCACCCTGTCCTATTCGTCAGCTGGCGATGGCGGCATGGTTAGCATCGTAACCTTCCTGGAGGCATTGTAATTAGGTGGTAGAGAAGGCTGAGGTCCTTTGATGTGAAGTCAAAGTTGCTTGTCATTATGCAAAGCTTGGCAACGATGACACATGATGGACTACTCCGTCGTAGTTGTAGATAGCGTAGTTTTTAGGTAATGGCTGTACGGTTTTCGGGTTTGGCTTCTCTTATAAATTGGACAACTCCCTTGGTCTTACTAATACATGTTAGAAACTCTATTCCGGACCTTTCAAAAAAAAGATGAGGTATTGAAAGATTGTCAAGGAAAAAAAATACATATATCCTTGTTCACCTGTGCAAGTGCGTTGTGGACTATCTGGAAGACCAGAAATGACGCCATCTTCAACAACACTGCCCTCTCCAACAGCAATCATACACTAGACCATGATGTTGTTGAAGACCTTGCGCCACCCAATGAAACCAAAGACAGTGATTGTGGCTGATGAAATGCTTGGCAGGATCACCAGAAGTGTAGCTTACGATAGCTCTTTTATAATCAATTTTTTACTAATTCTGAGTAATTTCCTTTTGTTGAGGAGTATGTCATCGGTCAATGGTTAAGTTGGGTGGAGTCCGGAGTCTTTATCTTCTGTTGAGAGAGTTGTCAATGGTTGCTGGTTTCATTAGACCTGTGAAACCTTGTGTGTGTAAGCTGGTATCCCTAGCGTTGGACCTTGGGCTTTTGTTAAGCTTTCTAATAAAATTGGGCGAATGATCTTGGTCTTAAAAAAGATTCTGGAATTTACAGGCATTCACATTTCGGCCTTAGGGGCCATTTGGCGAGCTTCAACCCCCCATCCCACGTGTTCAACTCATTCTAGCTAGACTATTGAGCATGTGCAAACGGATGATATTACGGTAGTTAATGCTCCTATTAGGGCGCCACTCCGTCCGGACTGGATGGACCCGCCTAGCTCCGTGTGCCCAGCGCCTCATGCCGGACCTGCCTCACGTTGTATGCCCCTGCGCCTCGCACCTAGCACATGTTGCAACAGCATGTTTCATGCGTTTCAGGTGTATGTTGTATATGTTTCATCTGGGTGTTGCAAAGAAGATCCGGTGTTACATATGTTGCAATGGCTATACACATGTTGTAAGTGTATGTTTCAAATGTTTCAGCTGTTTCAAACGTATGTTGCAAGTGTTTTATCTGGATATTGCATATGTTGCAGTGGCTATACATGTATGTTGCAAGTGTATGTTCCAAATGTTTCACCTGTTTCAGACCTATGTTGCAAGTGTTTCATCTGGATGTTGCATATGTTGCAGTGTTGCATATATTTTAGATATATGTTGCAAGCGTCTATTCAAAATATTTCATCTACTTTAGACGTATGCTGCAAGTGTGTTTATCTGAATGTTGTAGTTGCTACACACATATATTGCAAACATATGTTTGTAAATGTTTCACTTGTTCCAGACGTATGTTGCAGAAGTGCTTTCATGTTGCAACATTAGCAGGCGTAGGAAGCGGGCGCATGCAGATGCAGTCCCCGCGGGAAGTGTTTTCATGTTGCAACATTAGCAGGCGTAGGAAGCAGGCGCATGCAGATGCAATCCCCACGGGCTTAGCAGTCCCCATGTGCACGGCAAGCGAAGCGGACGTGTGGCGCGGTCTCCACCTGCATGCATCAACAGGCATGTGGCGCACAGCAGTTGCATTGCATGCGGCATGCGAGGGTGAGCGTGCAGGCGCAACAGTTGCAAGTGGGGCAGGCACTGTTCCATTTCTTCATGAGTGGAGCACATTCTCGTGGGAACCAGGCATGTAGAGGAAAAATTGATATCACTCTTGCAGCTGTATGCAGTAGAGGCAGGCGTCGTTCCATTTCTTCATGAGTAGAGCGCATTCGCGTGGGAACTGTGCATACGAAGGAAAATTTGCTGCCACTGTTGCAGCTGCATACAAGAGAGAGAGAGGGCGCTGCTGACGCATGCGAGACTAAGGGAGCAGGGCATGTAAGTGGGTGCTCGACAATGGGGCGGGCACGCAGGAGGAGGTGAGGCGCAGCAATCAGGGCGGACAGCATGGGCGTCTGGGCAATAGCCATACCCTATCATGGTGCTGTTCCACAGATGCCGATTTGCTATTCTAATTTGGCAAAACATATATTCTATTAATGAAGTAAATGGTATGGTTCCACCATACAAAATAGTGCCCGAATGATCAATTATGCGCTCAATGTTTTTAATGCGGTGGATCAGCCATATACCCTGGTTTCATGTTACTGGCAAAGCATTATATTCATGATAGTGTTCCTACAGAGTGAACAAAAATCGACTGATCAACATCAATGTGCATTCTAATGATTCGCTGCAAATCAGGGGCATACAGAGTGAGAATTTTACAGCAGTTGGTAATAATACATCATTAACCATGAACTGAACACTTAACTACATGGCTAGGCAGCCTAAGCTACATCAACATCCCCTTCCATTTGGATTACAGTATGTGCAGATATGTCCAAATCAAGTCTGTCGCAGCCCTGTCTAATCTCCTGATGATAAGATAACCATTGAAAACCAAATTGTGAAAAAGTATTGCAGTCAAATTGCATGTTCTTGCTATTCCTTCGGCCGAGCAAGCCAGAGAGAGCTTAGGGCACGGAGACGTGAAGAGTAATCACTTATCACAAGCAGCGCCCGAGCTGACTGTCTAGTGGTCAGGATCCTTTGCATCTGTTGTAGGGTCTGCAGCCGCAGGTTATCAGCCTTGATACATACAGCAAAGAAAAGTAGCAGGATTTAGGCACCGTATTCACATGCTCTCTACTTCTCTAGTCCCTCCATCCCCAAAAGAATGCATATCTCACTTCTCGAGAATCAAACCTTTTTAAGTTTGACTAGGTTTATAGAAAATAGTATCAACACTTGTAGGCCAATAAAATTTATTATAAAAATATATTCCACAATTAATCTAATGACACTTATTACGCATCATAAACAAATATTACTACTTTTTTATGTGTCTGGTCAAACTTAAAAGAGTTGTCCTTGAAAAGTGAGATGTGCATTCTGTTAAGGCATTTGGAAAAGAGGGTTAATACCTGACGAAGGAAATTCTCAAGCGTTCCGAGCTTTCCCATGGCCATGGCCATCTGACCCATGTAGTTTGCCACATTTCCTGTTGATCCAGAAGACGAAAGAGACCCAGCCAAGGTTTCAGCCAAGGATTGCTGAAGGGCCTCCATTCCTTGTGAAAGAGCATCCTCAGCCTGCTGCGAAGATTGCTGAAGGTTGCCTATCCCTGACAGCTGCTGCTCGGTCAGAGGTTCAAGTTGTGTCGAAAGAAGCTGCAGTTTGCATATATTTTATCAGTGACCCAAACAATGAAATCACCAGTGCTTGAAAAGAGAACAAATTCCATGTATTCATAAAAAGCACGTTGCTACTCTAGGAGGGCCCAAAAGATAATAAACACATTGTAAGGCTAGTACATTGCACACCTTTAAAACCTCAGATGGTCGGAAACCTCCTAGCCACAAGAAACACCTCTCTGCTGGTGTCTTCCACATGCCTGATAAGACGTGAAAGACATCTGCCTTGGCTGCATTTCCTTTGAGCCTGAAAATCTCATCATAGTGTGACATGATCTTATCAACAACACTGCGGAGATCAGTATCACTTGCATGAGCACTGACACCAGCCCTTAGTTCACTAATTTGCCGATTGTGCTCTTCCAACCACCTCGCATACTCCATATCAAAGGCCAATGCCCCTGTACGAAAACACATTTCCCCCATAAAAAAGCAGGAATTACTGCCTGAGTGCTTCTATGGTAATGCGCAAGCAAACATTATGCATGAGAAGTAATGATTACCATTTCCACTCATGGAGTGTGACTGATCAACTGAACTAGATATAAAAATGCCCTGTAAGAGAGAATATCTTAAGCAAACTTCAATTTAGTCAATAGGACACAGGGCTGTAAAATGTGACATGCCATAGGAGTAACCTGCTGACGAGCTCGTTGCAACTCTTGCTCTAGTTGGGTAAGTTTTAGTCTGCTATTCTCCAACTGTTGAACATATGCCTATAGGAATAGCAAAACTACCCATCAATACCACAGCAATGTCCATTAGCAATCCACATCAGAAATTGGAAAGGGGTACTTGTCACTTGCTTGTGCAATCCTCTTACAGAAATCTTAAAACAAAAGTAGTTAATAATGACAATGGTAAGTCAGCACTAAAAAGGGCAGACCCAGTGCCAGAGGCTCCCACACGAGTGGGGTCTGCGGAAGGGAATAACCGAAGCAAAGTCTTACCCCCGCAGAAATTCTGCAGAGAGACGGCTTCGAACCCAGGACCTGGTGACTCGGCGAGCTAGCACTCACCAACTACACCAGGCCTGCCCTTCTAATGGTAAGTCAGCACTGATTTGTATTATTACTTAGTACTCTTGATCAGATTCTCATTATTCAAGTTTGAGTTAACAAGCATGTGAGCTTATGAACCTGATCTAATGATACAACAGAACTTGCAGTGAGTTCGTACTATTGGTTGAGACCACGTGGTGTATGATCAAAGAAAGCAAATAATATTCACCACAAGAACATCAATAATGACTTAATGAATAAAACATGCTCTCTGTTGAGATAGAAGTTTATTCTAGATGGCTCCATCAGCTTACTGCTGGTGCAGCCACCAGCTGCTGAACATATCATATTGAATTATGACTATTGTGCAACCCAAGAGTTCCCCCATAAAGGCTGGATCTTCACAAACAGAATACATCCATTACTAGGATGGCAAGGTGCATAAAGAGATATTATGGATAATAAACTAATTGTGCTAAGGAGATGAATTTGTCCCTAGTGTTACTAGTCATGCTGTAAGATTCATGAACTTCTCATATAAAGGACCACTAGAGCAAACCCCCAGAGGAAAAAGTCAGCTCTGAGAACTGAAAATGAACATGGAAGAGTTAAACTTTCCCAAAAATAAAATGCAAACGCTTATTAGAGTAACAGTAACTTCCATGGAACTCAGCTACGGATGCAGGGACTAAAGTTTAGTTGGTGTCACATCAGATATTATATGGGGTGTTCGGATACTAATAAAAAAACAAATTAAAGATTCCGTCAGTAAACCGCGAGACGAATTTATTAAGCCTAATTAATCCGTCATTAGCACATGTTACTGTAGCACCGCAGTGTCAAATCATGGACTAAATAGGCTTAAAAAATTCGTCTCGCAAATTAGTCGCAATCTGTGTAATTAGTTATTTTTTTAGTCTACATTTAATACTCCATGCATGTGTCCAAACATCCGATGTGATAGGGACTAAACTTTAGCTGTGGGAACCAAACACCCCCTAAAGCTCAATATGGAAGTAAACTGATAGCAACTTTTACACTTCCCTTTTGCTGGATTTACATTCCAGCCTTTAGCAAGCACAACTTTCAATGCAAAGCACTTATACAAACAACGACCAAAAAAATGCAATATACTTTGTGTACAATGATACCAGCAACAAGTCCTGAAGAAAAGAAAACCTTATTCCTGAACATAAAAGCACTGCTATAACAAGTAGAGGTCTATAGAAACATAAAAGCAATGCTTTATAAGACTAATAAAAACAAACATCCAAACAAGCACTGCTTTATTTTTAAGTACAAAGATGTAAAAAATAAATCCACACACCTTCTTCCTTAATCGGCTCTTCCTTGCAGCCTCACGATTTTGAGCAAGACGACGCAGGGTCTACAAAATAAATTATAAGGAAAAGAAACAGCAGAAACATGAAATGAAAACAAGAGTGCTTCTTCAAAACATGAACCTTTTGATCTTCATGTTTGTCCTTGGATCTGTCACTGGAGTCAGAAGCAACAGCAAGAGCACCTGTGCCTGGTTCAAGCTGCCGATGAAAGCATAATCATCAAGCTCCCATGATTCATTCATTCCTATATGTACATCAACATCACAGATTTTTCCCCTCTTCCCAAGGTTTTACTTGAAAATCGGATTTCTCATACTTCTTTTTAAAGCAGAAGTAGTCAACGCCTGCTAATGTTTATCCATCACACCAATTTTCTCTTTAAAATAAAAGCTTTTACAGCACCCCCCACCCCCCCCCCCCCCCCGCGCGCGTCAACTATGCTTGGAAATACCACAATGTTAGATTTTGCATCCCATACAAAGGTTCCTTGGCTGCCTTTTGATAGTGTGTGCATGCATCAACTACTCCCAAATCAACTAATCAGACGACCTATGTTGGAGGTAAATTCAGAAGTCAGTGTCTGTGTTACTGTATAAAACTGTAAATGCACATATAATGCAACCAGCTTATAATGCATGTTATACTATAAATACCATCAGACAAGCTACTGGAAAGAATGAAAAGCTTAAGGGGAAAAGGTTGCGAATTTTTTTTTTCAAAAAAAAAGATCAAAGAGTTTTAAGTCCCAAATCAAGAAATTATGAATTTTTTTTCACAAACGGAGCAGGCAAGCTGTCATTTCATTTATAAAGAAGAAAAAAATATGCTCTTTACTGACCAAATTTAATACTTAATAGTGGCATGGAACTTTGCCAGCTATCCAACTGTTCATGATGTTGTTTCAGTTTCAGGACTCCCTAATTTTGTGGATTATGTTACTTGTCCATGCACTACACAGTGCTATGGGAGTATTAAGTCCCAAAGTTTTATTCTAGAGATTTACTCAAGAGCCCTGAACTCCTGATGCTATTTACATGTACCCTGTGTTGCAAGAGCAATTCCACTGTCAGTACACACACGTCGTCCTCCATCTTTACAAATAATTGAAGGAACAACAAGCTATAGAACTATCTTATAAGAAAACATATATGTCCATCCTATGTTCGGTCCATCTTGCCTGTTTAACTTTTACTGCTGCTCTTTCTCAAATCATTTACCTGTGATAGTGGATTTCACATAACTACATGGAAGCATTGGTACATATATGGTTTTGAGCTGAAAGTGACATTTGGTATCATATTGTAAACACTAATGATGATTCACACAATACTTTAGAAATATTATTGGTCACATCACATAGCCAGAAAATAGTATTTGCGTTGAACACCCCAGATCAAGATCAACCAGACTTACCCCGTGATTGTCGTCAGTATCATCTGTTGATGTTTCTGTTCTAGGGCTGGCATCTGCCATTGTAGACTACACTTCGGTTCTTAAAATGCGTCCTCCAGGCAAAATCAGATTATACTACCTGCTTGTTAAAAAATGGAATGTGTCAAAGAGACATAATATCAATATTAAGATCTAAAAATGATGAAACATGAGCAATAGTAGGTATGATCACTCAACCAATTCAGTTTCGAAATACCCAACAGGAAAATGAGTACACACTACACGCAATATCTAATTTGATGAACTGATTAGATGTGAAGATTGGATAAATAAACAACAGGTCTCAACAAACAAGCAGATACCAGTTATGTACCACTTCGTTCCAAAAAGCGGCCTAAGCGCACGCTTCAGCGCGCTGAAGCGCTAAGCGGATGGGTAACGCTTCGCTTTGGGGCATAAGCGCTCCCAAAGCAGCGCGACCGCCTTGGTGGAGCAGCGGCTGCTGGCTCCCGTTGCCTGCCAGCCGTGCACCGTCAACAGTCCACCGGAGGCACGCACACAGGGTCGCCGCCCGGTGTGCAGAGAACCGGAGGCAAGGGTGCGAGGCGACTGGCGAGAGGCGGGAGAGGGACTGCTGACGCCGCCGCCGAGCCTGGGACTGCCCTGCCGTCGCTGAGAGCCCGAGCCTGAGCACCGCCACCGTTCGACTGCGTCTGCGTGCCGAAGCGCGAGTGGGGGAGGGTGCGGAACAGTGGCGGACCCAGGAAAATCCAGGGTATGCCTAACCAAAACTTTATTATCCAATATGGTATAATCTAATACAAAAATTCGGTAAATGGTTCGGTTACAAATATAATATATCTATACAAATTCTCATAATACCTTAAATTCAACAAATAAGTTTGAAATTTGCATAAATAACAATATAAATTGTTCAACTGTAATATAAGGTCTTACATAAATACTAGAAGATTGCAATACTAGTCTGCCAACACATACAACAAAACAAGCAAAAGAGACGCATTCACCAGGCATATGCTCCCAATCGACCAATCCATCTAGCGGAAAATCAGGGACATGAAGATAGGAGTCACCACTCACACTCAGCCACCAGTCAAGACTCGACACTCCGGAGATGCTCACCGGTCACAAGCAGGGAGCCAGGAAGGATAGAGGTGACTGCTGTCCAGCTCCAGACGGGCGGCCGGCGGACGCACAGGCTCACGCCGCACCCGCACAGCAGCCAGTACCGACGCGCCGCCCAGATCTGTCGGCTGCCGCCCGCCCACCCGCCCTAGGCCCCTGCCCAAGACTGCGAGCTGTCGGACAGCAGGCAGCAGCCACGACCGGAGTCCGACGAGGAGCGACTTGGCGAGCAGAGACCAGAGGGAGCCGGGAGGCCAGAGACGGTCTGGGCGCCTGGCGGAGAGGCTCCTAGGACTCCCGACGACGACGCGACGAGTCGGGGGCTCGGGGCTCGGGGCTCGGGGCTCGGTGACGGCGGATGTCGGGTGGGACTGTGGGAGTCAGGATGGTGTGAGTCAGGCCTTTGTTGGGCTTTTCATCATCTAAGCTTAGAAATGATAATTAGAATTAGTTTGTTGGGCTACGTTTCAGGGTAGTTCTGGGCTTATCTGGACTACCCGCTGGACCTGTCGTTGGATTCGAAGATGGAGCGCTGGTGCTGCGAGGAAGATGAAGATGGGAGATGAAGAAACGGCGGCGGCTGTCGGGCTATGCGAGGATATTTAACTATGCTATCGATATCGTGGCCATCTCTCCGTTTACCAATTTTACCGTGACAACTACAAATTTACCAGGAAAATATGAACTAGCTATAACTTTGCCATTTTTGCTGACTTAGCATGCCACATCACCGCTAGGGCTGAATATCGAGTCAGCTCGGCTCGTTATGGCTCGCCTCGTTATAACTCGTTATACAAATGATCCAGAAGACTAGCTCGGCTCGACTCATTAGTGAGCTCAAGCTAGCTCGTTTGGCCCACGAACCAAAGCACAAAAAATACAATATAGAGCAAACACATCACTTGCGTGAATGAAATAAACAATGTAGAGATAAATTTAACGATGGAGAATATAATCCATTGATTGATCCACTAACGAACAGTTCCATTCATCCATACACAGCTTACAGCATCGTCCATTGAGCAATTCCATTCATCCACACAGCTTTCTAGATTGGAGCAAAATGGATGAGCAACAACTAGACTGAGAAAATAAACAGCAGCAGGTCACTAGCAGCCTAGTAGGCTTGTTTTTTTTCTTTTTTTTTGAGCCTAGTAGGCTTGTTGTTACACGGCAAAAGGTAGCAGGCGTTCTCCTCCCTTCTAGTAGCCTCTTGAACTAAAGCGAGAACAATATGATATGCCAAATAATTCTTTTCATTTCAGTTGCTCTGATGTGAAATTTAACTTAGCTCATTATGGCTCACGAGCTAGCTTGAGCTGGCTCATTAATTAACCGAGCTAGATCGAGCTAGTTTGTCAAATAAAAATTTAAACGAGTCGAGCTTGAGCCAATCTGTTAACGAGCGAGCTAGCGAGTTACGAGTTTTTCGTCTGGACCTAGTCACCACGCCACCATGGATCTTGGCCTGTCCCGAACAGAGATGCGCATGAAAAGTTTATTTTACCCTAACCCCTATCTCTCTTCCGGTCACTTCTAGTGGGGCCCACTTGTCGGCACCTTCGTCCCTCCCCTCTTTCTTCTTTCTTCCACCTGCGCGGGCAACAATGGCGGTCATGTGGGAGGCCAACAAGGTGGTGGATGAAGCACGACACGCAGGCATGCTTCCTATGCAGAGCCTCCGCTGGGAAGGGGCCAGGACCTGTCGGCACCTTTAGCTCCTTTCTCTCCAATTTCTCTCTCCACAGTGCGGCTATGATCTCTATCTCCGGTGACGACCCAACCAAGGTGAGCCACCAGGGAGCTTCCCATCATCCTCCTCTCCCTCCCCGTGCTCTTGGATGTGGATATGGTGGCCGAAATCACCGTCTCACTAATCTCCCCATGCTCTTCCACTGTGTATATCTCAATCACGATCCTCGTCGACGCGGGAGGGCATGTAGAGATCCGAGCCCTTGTCGGGCATCCCGCGGTGGTCATCGATCGTCACCGAACCCGCCACCACCACGGTCCTCGAAGCCGTAGGAGCGGAAGCCGCCGCCGAGGCCACGGGGCTAGTCGAGCTCGTGCGCGGATGGTAAATGAACTTATCTAGGCCTTTTCTTGAATAAACTATGGATGGTTTTGTTGATGCACCGAGGCCGAAAAAATTATCGGTGTGCACTTTTAAGAGATGGTAAGTGAATATCACACTCGGGCTGTAGGCCGTGAAAGTACTATGGGTTAGTAATGGCATATGTGAAGAAACTATCTATGTTGACTATCAAAGAAAAATCGAGGAAGTCAATACTATTTTTGTGGGATGTGTTCTTGGAGTTCTTGTGGACCGTCTCGGTAGATATGACATGCACATAAAAAGACAAAATAGTTGTGGGATGAGTTGAATGCTAAATTCGGTGAATTAGATGCAATCAATGAACTGTATATCATGGAGAGCTTTCACGGACTATGAGATGGTAGGAAACCATTGTACTTAAGCAAGCTCATGAGATACAATGGATTTAAAGAAACTCAAACTCCTTAAGAGTGCCATACCTCACAAGTTTGTGGTTGGATACGTTATTAGAAAGTTGCCTCCATGAAGGGGTTTAGTTTTGCCACTACTCTCTAGCACAAGAGGTTGGAAATATTAATTGAAAAACTCTCTTAGTATCGAGTAGAAGGCTCAGGCTAAAGATATTAATGATAGAGGGACCCGAGGCCCATTCTAGCGCTAACGTAGTTCAACTTGTATCACCAACTACTCAATACAAAGAGGTAGTGTTTGGTTGGGAGACAAGGTGAGGTGAGATGGTCCCGTCTCTGATTTCTAGGATGCGATGACTCCATTTTCTATTTGGTTTAGAAGAGACGGAATCGACCAATTTTTTGTTCGGTTTGAGGGCATCAAAAGTGGGATAAGTTGCTAACAAGTGGGACCCACGTGCCAGTCTTTTTTTCCTTCCTCTTTCCTTCCCTATGAACGCATCCAGGAGCTCCTCCTTCCTTTCCTCTTCCATATGGGGCTGGCGCTCGGCGGCGGGGCGAGACGGAGCCTGCGTGCTCGCCAGCGGCCGAGCAGAGTGGAGCTCGCTGAAAGCCCTAGTTTGGTTTTGGATAATTGATGAAACCTAGGGACTAATCATTATGCTAAAGTGTGTAGACATAAAATGATAAGTCCCCTACCAAGTGATAGAGCTAGATGATGGTCATAGTGATAGAGGTGACCAAAAGATGATCAATTGCTTCGCATTTTGAAAAGAAGAAAGAGAAAAACAAAACCCGATGGAAATCAAGGCAAAGGTATTGCTAGGATTTCGGTTTTGGTGATCAAGACACCATAGAGGGTGTGATCACGTTTAGGATCGATAATCGTACTATAAGGAGGAATCCTTTGGCTATTTGGTCTCATAAGTGCCACTAGATGACGGCTTATATGCATGTGCATTAGGATCTAGTGAAGAGCTAACATAACCCTTGAAAACGTTTGCCAAAATATGCTAATACACGTACACAAGGTGATACACAAGGTGGTTGGCACATTTGCAAGAGTTTTTGAGAGGAAGACAAAAGTGGAGACTCTCTCTCCCTTCTGCCGAGCTTGCTCAGCAGGATTCAATGAAGAAACAGAGGCGAAACGGTCACCGAAAGTGACTAGACACTGGCCTCGGGGGCACCTGTGCGTCCATTCAGTTCAGGCAGAGGCGCGCACAAAGGGCTTCAGCGAGCAGAGCTGGCCGTGGTACACTGGCGCGTCCGGTGCATTTTTGCGAGGTAGCGGACGCAGGCGACCGGACGCAGTGCGTCAGCGTCCGGTGCAAATGACGTAAGCACATGGCGAGGCCGAGTGATCACCGAACGCTGGGTATGTCCGATCGCCCCCCAGTGGACGCGTCCGGTACGCGTTTTCCCTCTCTGGAACCTTATTGGAGTCGATCGGATGTTGGCTCTATAGCGTCCGGTGTAAATGAGAGGCACGTCCGGTGTGGCGTGTACGCGAACGCTGTAATTTTTTGACCATTGGCGATCTAGCGGTCCTCATTCGAACATGACACATGGCAGACATCGAGCGGGCGAGCGCTTAAGCCACCAGACGCTGAGCTGCGTCAGGTGCAACAGCACCTGTGCGTCCGGTGCCATCGGGGAAGATAGAGTTGAGAGCCCAATGGCTCTATTCTTTTGGGACCCATATAAATATGTGTTGGTCGGCTCTTGAAAATTCTCTTGAACTTTTGATCATCTTGACATCCTCTTGAGTTGAGCATACTCCCTCCCACTCATCTCCCTTGGTTGTTAATCCAAAGTAAGATTGAGTGATCAAAGTGCATTGGTGCTTGTGAGTTTGCATCTTAGTGGCACTTGGGTGATCTTTGGCTATGGGATTCTTGTTTCTCTTGGTGGTTGCCGCCACCTAGACGGCAAGCAGACCGCGAAGGAGTTATGGCAAAAGTGGTGCTTGTTCTTGGCCACCTCTCGGTGATTTGTGAGGGGTGTTGTGCCTTCCCCGGTGGAACGCCAAAGGCAACTTTAGTAAATTACTTGTGTCATTGAGTTATCTCACTTGCGGTAGGTTCTTGCGGTGCTCTTGGAGAGTTTGGCTTTGGAGTGCCAATTAGCCGTCGAACCACGAAGTGGTGGTCGACACAATGGGGACATAGCGTGCCAGGAAGCACGTGAACCTCGGGAAAAAAATCATTGTGTCCATCTTGTGTTGATTGACTTCTCCTGGTGATTGGTCTTCATATTCATTGATTGGTTCATCCCCTACGCGGCGGTATAAAGATCATATCCCCTCCATTTACATTTTCACAAACTAGTTGTAACAAGCTCTGTAGTGTAATTAGTTTTGAGAGCTTGTATTACTTTGCTAGTGTAGCTTCTTACCTAGTTGAGCTCTTTAGTGTAACTAGTTTTTGAGAGCTCGTAGTGACATAGCCTTTGTTTTTCTTAGTGACTATAGCAACTAGAATTGTTGGGATATGTGGCTTGCAACCCTTATAGAGCTAGAGCAAAATTGCATAACGCTTTTTGTCATACTAATCAATTGCTCTAGTGAGTTTGTAGAATTTTTAATAGGCTATTCACCTCCCTCTAGCCATATTAGGACCTTTCACTCGCTCGCGAGTAGGCAGGTCAAGGTGGAGCCCGCGCGGTCGCCAGCGCCCAGGCGGGGCGGAGCTCGTCCACGAGGCGGTGGCGTAGGGCTCGCTCGCCCGCTTCTTCCTCGATTTCGGCAACTCCGGTGAGTCCCTGCTTCTTCCTTCTCCCTCAAATGTGGCAAGCCCCCGTTTGTCGTCTCGTTCTTCTCACGCGCGCGTGCGGGCTATGTGGCTTTTGTCCCACCGAGGACGCCCCCATCTGCTCATTTTTTTTGGGGGGGAGTGAGCCCGGATCTTGTGCGAACCTCCGGTTGCCTCCGAACCAAACGACGCTCATCCCGAGGCCGTCCCATCTCGTCCCTGCTCGTCCTCGCATCCAAAACTACCTAAGGCTTTGCAAAAGTGTCTTTGGTTTGGTGGTAGGGTTGTCTAGTGGTGTTGCACCTTTTTTGGAATTATGTGGTGTGGGTGTGGGGCCACTATCAATTGTATGCAGGTTGGTTTTCTAGTAGTGTCAGTGTAATTACAAGACTAGCCATTCTACGTAGGTTGGTTTTCTAGTAGTGTCGGTGTAATTATAAAAATCATGACTTGATAGTTTGCAGTTTGCAAGCTGTTGCGTTCTAATAGGGTTTGTTCAATTTCATGTTAATATTTTTCATTTTGATGTAATGTTATAATTTACTTTATCAGTAATGTTGGGTTAGAGCATCCGGACGAATAGACGTGGTTCCTAGAAATTTCCCCACTCGTTACCACCGCTCGCTTCACCGCGCCGCCCGCCTTCCCCACTCCGCGCCCCACCACGCCGCTCGCTCACCACGCCCGCTCCACCGAGCCGGTGAGGCTCCACACATGGATGCTCCAGCAAGCAGGGGAGGGGAGGAGCTTCGTGTGATTTCACCCCGGCGGCAAGTTGCCCCGCTGTGCCACCGCACTGGCGAGCTCCGCACGCCGCCGCCGACCTCCACGCTGGTGTCAAGCTTCGCAACGACGAACCTCCATTCGTTCAAGCATCAAGGTGACATTGCGCTGAAAGCGCATGTTGCAAGCGTATGTGTTCAAGTGTTTTAGATGTTTATTTCAAAGATATGTTGCAAGTGCTTTATATTGATGTTGCAAAAGTAGATCGCAATATTGCACATGTTGCATAACTATACACGTATGTTTCAAGTGTGTGTTCTAAATATTTCATCTGTTTCAGATGTATGTTGCAAGTGTTTCATCTGGATGTTACAAAAATAGATCTGGATGTTGTATATATATGCATGTTGCAAGCGTTTGTCTGAACTGTTTCAGGTGTTTAATACGTATATTGTAAGTGTTTCATCTGGATGTTGCATATGCTTTGCAATGGCTACACATGTGTTTTCAAGTTTTTGGGTGTGTTTTGCAAGTGTTTCATACATATATTGCAAGTGTTTTATTTGGATGTTGCAAAAGCCTACTGCAACAGCTGGGGCACCATCATGGGTTACGGTGCAGGCGCCTGAGGTCGACAGACACATCCGCAGTGCGGCATCCATAGGTAGGGGCAGGTTACTGGGACCCACGTGGGTTCCTGTGTGCAAACACGGTGGTCACACGAAACAGAGCGAGTGTGATGGCATGGCGGTACGCATCGTGGGGTCTACGCAGTGGGCGTGCGAAAACACGCGGCGCGGGCTTCTTTCGTGTGCAGAGCGGCCTCCCGCGCGAAGAATTGGAGGCGCCCGATATTTTGGAGCGGCTCCGAATGTCCGCGTGCTGGTAAGCCTTGATTTTTGCTAGAAGGCAACATATTGTTTTAACGTCTTGTTTGCAAGAGGTCTAAGGTATTGTTTTAGCCAAGAATAACAGCAAAAACAGAAAAAAAATGATTTATTGAACATCCTCAATCTACCTTGAGCATTCATTTCCAGCATCACGAATTCTTAAAGGTGGAGCCATGACATGAGCCGATGAAGCAGTATTTCTCCTGTGCTAGCTATTTCCAGTCCATGTAGATGTGAGATCTTGGTTTAACAAATTAAGAAGAAAGAAGAAGAGAGGACTTGTTGGACGCCCGATGCCAGTTTTTGTCTTCGCCGATGCGCAGTTTTTCCACAGGGTAACAAAGTTCGTTCACCATTATCATTGCATTATCATCATCATCCAGATTCCAGAAGGGCATGCATTTTCAAAAAGAAAATGAGACACAAACGCCAGGGTCAGTCTGGACTCTGGAGAGATTTTTCGCCGCGCGGAAGGAAGCAGAGCCCGGAGCGGGTGAGCGCCTGGAGACGCACGTACTGTGTGCGTTTGGAAAAACAAGTAAACAACCGCATGCCCATTGCCATGCCGCGGCGCCGTCGCTTCCACGGAACGGAAGAGACGACGGCGGAGACTAAAAAATTCAAGATCGCGGACCTCGTGTGCGCAAACGGTTTTCAGCCTTATTCAGTAGTCTGTCTGTCCAGTGAACAAACGGAGAAATCGCTGGCCACAGGCCAACCACAGCCACACACCCGGGTGCTAGATTTTGTCCGCAGCTGACCTCGGCGACTCCCTTGATAGTGGTGGGGAAGAAAAAGCAGATGCCATCTTAACACGATGGCCATGTAATCACTCACACGATTGGTGCTGCGAGCATATCAACATGCACGGACACTCTGTTAGTTTCGCGGAACCTTCAACTCCAAAGGCAGACAGCTAAAACAGAGCCGGAACTGCCGAACTGGGGACATGAGAATTCGATGCTCCCGGTTTGAGACCCTCTGCTACGCTCGATCCAACGGTCCTTGAGTCGCCTCCATGATCCAAATCTCCATCGCGGCCGTCGAAGGCGGGCAGCCAAAGCCGCAAGAGCAGAATGCCAATGCCCGGCCACTGAGGTTTCTGCGGCAAGTGCGTGGCGGAACTGTCCTGGGAACAAATTCCGGTCCAAGTATCTGACCGTGACCGCAGCTGCGTGCGTGCGTCAGACGCCCTCTTTTTCACAACCTCCACCTCCACAGTCACCTCGCAGACGCGAACAAGAACCACCACCACCACCTATTCTTTCTCCTCCCCCCGATGCAGACCGCCGTGGTGGTGGTGGTGGCGGCGGCGCTGCTGCTCCCCCTCTCCGCCTTGCCGCGCTTAGGCTTAGCCACGGCCACGGCCACCGCCGACGCCAACCGGACCACCAGCGGCAACGACACGAGCTGCGCGCCGGCGACATGCGGGAACCTGAGCGTCACGTACCCGTTCTCGCTTGTCGGCGTGCATCCGCTGGAGTGCGGCTACCCGGCCTTCGCGCTGACATGCGACGCCGCTGCTGGCAGGGCGTACGTCAGCAGGACGTTCAGGGACAACCTGTACCGCGTGCTCAGCTTATTCTACGGCAACCGCTCCATGCTTGTGGCAGTGGAGACCGCCTTCTCCGGCGACGGGGCGTGTAAAATCCCGGACTTCAACGTGTCCTCTGGCCTCGGCCTCTTCCCGGTCAACATCAGCGCCACCAACTCGGACCTCACCTTCGTCTACAACTGCAAGATTCCTCACAACGAGGTGCTGACAGGGCCATGTGCCAAACACACAATTGGGGCTTACATCTCCAAGAGGCCCGGCGACGTGGAGAGCACCCGGCCGTCGTGGGTTCAGGCGAACTGCAGCTCCGCGTGCGTGCCGGTGCGCGGGTTCCAAGATAGGATGAACCTGACTCATGAGTCCGTGTACGAGCGATTGATCAGCGATGGTTTCGTCCTGGACTGGCCGACGCTTGGAGACTGCGATGCGTGCAAACGAACTGGAGGGCAGTGCAGGTTCTTCGAGCTTTCCTTCAAATGCGTCAATTCATCGACTGGTAAGTATCGTCTACTACCTTGTGCTGGAGTACTTTGGATTGGAAAAGCAATACATTAGTAGATGGACAACCTCACCATTGCCGCAATATTCTTTTTGTCTAGTTGGTGCCTCGTATTTACCTGTTCTTGTGAATATGCATTAAACCTGAATTCCTACTATGACATCAAGCAAGCGAAACAAGGCAACAAGTGTTGTTCATAGATAAGATGCACTTGACGCGAACAAGATAAAACAATCAATGCCAGCCTCAAGTTTGAATACTGCTTCCCCTTTGACTTGTCTAGCTCTAGCCCGGCAGCACCACATGGATTTTGAAGTGGTCAGTTCCTAGACTTGGATGGAACTTTGAACTTTGAAGCGCTTCCTCGCATCACTCGCGGCAAATTGTTCTGCACTTCTTCCTTTCCTATCTCTAAAGCCTCTAATAACAAGCCTTAGAAGTGGCTGCAAAAAGTAGCAGGAGCCAATCCCTGTGTATCCAGCAATTTTCTTTTTTTTTCCTATTAAAAAACTGTAGTCAATTGTCAATGGAAAGCAGCAGGCGGCCAGGCTGCTGCTCTATTAATTTGTGCCTTCAGGTTTGATGCACAGGCCGTTTTCTGAAAAGACTGTTCAACCTTTTGTCAGCCAGGAGATTTGGTCCAACCATATGCTTGGTGTTTTCCTGACTAACACGCATATATATAGTAGGGGCATTTGCCAGAGTTTTCAACTTCTTATCTCCATAACTGGTATCAGGGAACGGGGTAATAGGTAATCTGAAAGGGACTGATACTGATACCTGTTCATATTTAATCTCGAACTGATAACAGATGAGGTTCAGCTAAGAGTTGACTCAGGTCTACCAATAGTACCTGGTCATCTTCAAGTCTTCTCCCCAAGTCTTCCCTGGATAGATTACCATTCGTTTTCATTAGATATTTCATGCATGCTAGGAATACCACAAAGTGACCTTAGTGCAAGGGCAAGGATAGGAATATTCTCTACAGAACTCAGAAGCCTTTGATCGTGCACAGTGCTGTCCTGTTGTTTGAACATCTTGGCTGCTTCCTCCTTTTATATGCTGTGTATCACGTTCTCCACAGATTCATTGGATGCAATGTCATCTTGATGTCTACTTGTTCGGTTGAGATTGAGATCATGTCTTTGTCTTTTACTTTCTCGGCGCAAGCGAACGCTAGACCAATTGGTCTGGTTGAGCGCTTTGCACCCTGCCGGCCAGAGTTCGAACCCCCTCGGGGTGGATTTGTTGGCCGGAGGAGGCGCAGTTTATCTGCGCGTTGAAAAAAAAATCTCCTCGTCTGTCCCACGCCAAAGCACAGGTCTAAGGCCAGCCCAGTCTCACGGGAGCTACGGTGCCGCTGTGTATTGGGGGGCAGAGGTTCGGGGGGTTTTCTCAACCTGCGTGAGAAGGTTTTCTTCTTAAGCACAGTGCCCGGGGCTGTCTTACCCTCCGCGGGTCAAGTTTTTTTTTCTTTTACTTTCGCGGCTGTCTATATCACTAATGTCCTATCAGAAGCTTCACTTTGTCTTGCACTGACAAATGAGGACATGAGGTGCACTTGTCGTTAAGTAGAGTAATCCAGAAGATTAGTATACTACTTGAGTTTTTTGCATAACTCCAACAAATAACAATCAAACAGTTGACCCTGATGTAATGATGTGCCTAGTAAGGGGCATGCAACAATTTTTATTTTTTTTCCTGATCGCTGTTAAGAGTCAAAAGATCTTTTTCTCATTTCTCTGAAACTTTATGAGTTGGTTTATTCTCATGATCTCATCTCCTTAACTTTTCTGAACATGCAGGCGGCACAAAGAGGCTTGGGCTCAAAATTGCAGGAGGTAATGAAAACTTTAATTATCAGAATGAAAGATCAGACCTTATTGTGCAAATGTGCATTCTTGCGTTTGACAGTGTTTCCATGCCTCGGCAGCACTAAACATGGCCTCACTTAGCAGTAACTAGACAGTTTACCCCCGCAAACAACTCCATTTTCTAAAAAACAAAGGCAGCTTGCCCTGGACGGTTTTCACTTTCTCTACACTCTTCGTACGTTTTTAGTAAAGATATTAGGATTTAATTATATGTCAAAAATTATAAAAAGGTGATCAACAATTGCTTATTTGAAATTTTAAATTATGTGGAAATTGACCAGCAATTATCCTTGGAGCCATATTAGTTCACTATATGATTTATGACGTGGTTATCCTTGGGGTTTGAACCGGTGTCATAACTCACAAGCAGGAATGGGAGCAGCTCTTCTGTGTGTGATCATACTGAGCATTGGGCTTCTCCTCATGCTACACAAGCGAAGGAAGAGGAAGCGATCTGCGTCACTGGCCGGGCTCATCCGTGATGGGACGCCATTGGCATCGCTCAGGAAAGAGTTCAGCATGACCGGGTCGCCGCGCACGCACATCTTCACTTACGAGGAGCTCGACGAGGCCACCGACGGCTTCAGCGACGAACGCGAGCTCGGCGTCGGCGGCTTCGGCACAGTGTACAAAGGCACGAAAAATGTTTTCAGTTTCAGCTAGTACTGTCCGATGGTTTCATTTCATCAGAGGTTAAAGCTAAGGAATGCGTGCACGTTGACGCTGTGCAGGGACTCTACGGGACGGGAACGTGGTGGCGGTGAAGCGGCTGTACAAGAACAGCTACAAGAGCGTGGAGCAGTTCCAGAACGAGGTGGAGATCCTGTCGCGGCTGCGCCACCCGAACCTGGTGACGCTCTACGGCTGCACCTCGCCGCGCAGCAGCCGCGACCTGCTCCTCGTCTACGAGTACGTCCCCAACGGCACGCTGGCCGACCACCTCCACGGCGCGCGCGCCTCGGCAACGGATTCCGCGCCGGGGTCCGACCCCGCGCCGCCGCCCACCCTCTCGTGGCCCGTCCGCCTGGGCATCGCCGTGGAGACGGCCAGCGCGCTGGAGTACCTCCACGGCGTGGAGCCGCACCAGGTGGTGCACCGCGACGTGAAGACCAACAACATCCTCCTGGACGAGGCGTTCCACGTGAAGGTGGCCGACTTCGGGCTGTCCCGGCTGTTCCCGGCGCACGCCACGCACGTGTCCACGGCGCCGCAGGGCACGCCCGGGTACGTCGACCCCATGTACCACCAGTGCTACCAGCTCACCGACAAGAGCGACGTGTACAGCTTCGGCGTCGTGCTGGTGGAGCTCATCTCCTCCAAGCCCGCCGTGGACATGAGCCGCGCCCACGCTCCCGGCGGCGGCGACGTCAACCTGGCCAGCATGGCCGTGCACATGATCCAGTGCTACGAGATCGACCGCCTGGTGGACCCGCGGATCGGGTACCGGACTGACGGCGGGACCAAGCGCGCCGTGGACCTCGTCGCTGAGATGGCATTCCGGTGCCTGCAGCCGGAGCAGGACGTGAGGCCGCCCATCAGCGAGGTGCTGGACGCGCTCAGAGAGGCGCAGAGGACGGAGCAGGATGGGTGCGCCGTCAAGGCCAAGGATGATGACATGGGGTTGCTCAAGAAGAGCAGGGACGGCTCGCCGGACTCCGTCATGTATCAGTGGACCAGCCCATCCACCACTACCCATAACAGCAGTTGAAGGTTCAGTCAGAAAACGAAACATGTCAGTGACCTGTGTGCAGCGTGCTCTATCACTTATAAGGTTAGGTAACCTGTAAATTGATGCGTTTGTGGAAGAGAGTGTTTTTGTTCAGAAAATTTGCCTCTCTGAAAGCTTCTTTGTACAGTAAGTTTGTATGGATGATAGAGAATTCAGCTTCTGCGTCAACTGAAACATCTAGCATTCACCGAAAATATTGGTATTATAATTATATTGCTGTACACGTAAGATGGAATGCCGTGCTGCATACTTCCGATTGGAGGAATCTTTCCGCATTTCCATGTTCACACTTGCACAAGCACAACAAACTTTGTGTGACTTCCCACACCTTCAGGTTGTTGGCCACGGCTTCTGCTGACATGCAGACAAAAAGACCAGTCTATTTCATCTTCAGAATATACAAAGTAGAAAGCATACTTTATAATCTTTCAGTCAGCGAACCAAGACTTTTTTTTTTATCCCCAAATTATACATTTTTTTGTGTACTACATCGTACATCCGTCCCAAGACAAATGCTTTGGTAATCTTCTGTTGGACGTTCACGCACCTTGTGTGAATCTGAATCATCCGCAGTACAGGGAGTCAGTCGCGCTCGCGCAAGGTACAGCCAGTGTCCAATTTTGCATGATCTCCGACTAGAGCAACAAGGGGACCCAAATTTTGGGCAAAAACATACACTGCTCTTCTCTGCAATGCTGGTTGGACATGCAGAAAAATACTCGTGCAAGTGCAATACAACAATCATCAACAATGCATCATCTAGTACGATCTCCTCTGCATCTGTTCGTACTGCTCTTCTTCTCCAGCCTCGCCGCGGCCTCTGCCGCCACAGAGCGGATCCCGAACTCCACCACGTCGTCGTCGTCGTGCCCTTCGTACCGGTGCGGCCACACCGTGGACATCCGGTACCCGTTTTGGATCGACGACGACAGCGCGAGCGCCGGCAACGTCTCCTCCTCCTCGCCGTCCACCCACTGCGGGTACCCGAGCCTGCGCCTGGAGTGCCGGCGCGAGACGCCGGTGCTGCCGCTCCCGTCGGGGGACTACGCCGTGACGCACATCATGTACGGCGACCGCACGTTGTCGCTCTTCGACCTGGGCGTGTTCTCGCTGTCCAACACCTGCCCGCTGGTGGGCCGCAACCTGTCCCTCCCCGCGGGTTCGCCGCCGCCGCTGTCGCTCACGCCCCGGGACGCCAACCTCACTTTCTTCGTGCACTGCTCCTTCGTGGGCATCCCCGCGCACCTCGTGGCGTGCCTCGAGGGCGACGGCAGGCACCACTCGTACGTGTTCCGCGACGGCGACGAGCTCGCGCCGTATGGGTACGCGGGGCTGTGCCAGAGCGTCATCGGCATGCCCGTGCTGCGGAGGTCCCTGCTCGGCGCCGGCGCCGGGGGCACCACCAGCAGCAGCCCGCTGGACGCCGTCGTGCCCGCGCTCAACATGGGGTTCGAGCTGAGCTGGAGGCCGGAGGCGGACGGGGAGTGCGGACAGTGCGAGAGAGCCGGCGGCCTGTGCGGGCGCCGTCGGCAGGCGGGGCACGGGGCGTGGACCTTCGCGTGCTTCCGGGCTGCGGCGAACCCAGCGTGGAGTCCTCCGAAAACTCCAGGTACGCATGCATATATTGCTCTCCTCAGCCCTCGGCGCGCTCTATAGAGATTTCCTAGATTTTTGCTGCGTCAAGGTTTAATTATAAATGGGCTTAACAATATGTAGCTGTCCGAGACGCGTAGTTAAGAATTGGCCTGACAGCAAGTTAGGCAAACTATAAAGGATGGCCCATGGGCCGTAGCCCGTATAGGGCCTGGTCTCAGGTGGACTTAAGATTTGTTGAATTGGTTCAATCGGCACGATGAGACGTGAGACCTCAAGCCGGGCATCGTTAGGGCTGGTTCCTTCGGTTTCTTTAGAACGAGTCATTGGAATGATTCCTAGTTGAAATGATTTACTAACTTGTATAATTTTAATAAGTTGGAATGGTTTCTAGGTCCGATACGGGCTTAACGAACAGACTCTTAAAGGGTCATTTGGTGCGGTTTAGCTTCGGCTCCGGTAGCAACTTTAGCAGAAAAGCGATATCACAACCCAAGAGGATGAGCTGTTTTTCTGGGTCCAAAAGAGGAGTTGGGACCCTTTTTTATATGAATGGCTACCTTTTGACACTTCTACTCTAGCTCTTGTTCCAAATGAGCTTTTGGAAGAGAAGCCATGCCAAAAAGGTACTGAAGGCCTGTTTGGTTGCTCCCTATCACTATCAGGCAAGTTTGCAACTAGGCAAGTATCTAGACCTTAGGTCACCAAAATCCAACACTTGAGAATCCTTGTCGGGACCAGGAATCTTCTCAGTCCTTCAACCAAACAAGCCCTAAGATTTGACCTTGATGGTTGTTTGATCCGCTCCCTACCACATCTATTTCGGTTTATTGACCCCTAGCAACCCTAAGAGCAAGTCACCGTAGTAGTCACTGCCAACACACTATGACGTTGTACTTGAAATCGAAATCCAAACACTATGATCATGGTGCTCGGCAAGTTAGCACTACGATACATTACCTTTGGTGATCATTGGCCCATCAGGGTTGTGTTTTTGGGTTTTTGGGTTGACAAATAGTCCAAACCCTAACACATTACCTTTATGGTCACTCGGGTTGTGTTTTACGATTTGTGGGTTGTCAAATACCCAAAAACAATCTGTGTTGGAAGGTTGATCATGCAGAGACGCCATGGCCACATAAGTAGAGTTATGGTATAACATATATTGGTGGTGTGTGTTTAGGTAATTTAATGTCGAAGGAGGTATTGAAGGAGTTGACGAAGATAGACGATAACGGTGGGAAAGTGAGAAAAAGGCACCTAGAGCACTGGTTAAAAGATAAGGAAGTAGGCTGGTAATAGTGTGGGAACATTATGGCTTATAATGAAATGTTGGTCAAGATTCGTGAATTTCAATGTTTATACTGATAAACAATATGTTATTTTCCATTAAAAATTATATTTTTAAGTTTTTAGTGGTATATAGTTTCTATGTCACTGTAGAACATGTATGCGGTATTTACTGGAGGCTTACAAGTAAGTCACATGATAAAAAAATGGAGAAAATAAAGAACTAGTTGGGCGACCAAACTAAAGATAGGTATCTTAGGAGACTGTCCGCCAATTGGGCTAGGTGAGTATGTGATGCTCATTCAAATAAATTCAGACTTCATATCACTGATGGACACAAATTGTTGTAACTCGCATAAGCACATGTGCGGTTTGGAAAGTAGAAAAAGTGAGTCGAAAGAAAGCCATTCGAAAAAAACATTCGTTCTTTAATATTAAAAGTATAGATTTATTATATACTCCCTCCGTCCCAGAATGCTAGTCGTTCTAGCAACCGGAGAGATTACCAAGGAATGAACAAATGACCCTGGTTACCCCTGTACTGCAATCAAGTACATGACCAAAAGTTGCTGCTAATTGGACATGTGGAGTGGGTGCCGAGCGGATGCACAGTTGGAGAGGGCAAAGGCTGCTGCACCTGACTAGCTAGGCTGCTTCACTTGCATTGGCTAGGTTGCTGCGACTGCAATCAAGCTAAAACGTCAAGCTTTTTAGTACGTAATTTGAATGCTAAAACGTCTTTAATTCTAAGGCAAAGGGAGTAGTATTGTAAAATCGTAGTATTGTGATTAAATTTTATGTAAAATCCTATGAAGCTTTTATGTAGGATCGGTTGATTGGGATACTAAAAAATTTAATATGCATGATAGGATCGTTATCGTTTTGAGTATGCCATACAGCCATACAGGCAGCAGGTAACGGTGGACATCACCTCTCACGAGTCTTTTTTTTTTTTTTTTTTTGAGCAACGCACGAGTCACTGCTGAGTTGGTGGCACTACCGTGTTTGGGCCGTTTTGCTGAAAATAGGAAACCCCATCGATCCGTTTGTGCCCCATTGGGCCCATTCGCTGCCTCGTGGCCGTGGGTGTACAGTTTCTCTAGTCGAACACAGCTGTTGCGTTGCGGGCAACGAAACCGGTGTGAATGCACGCCACGACTTCAGTAATCACTATCGTAGGAGGTAGGAGTAGTATGCAACTACTCCGCCTTTCTAAAAAAAAGTATGCAACTACTCCCGTTTTCCAGCTCGTTTGGGGAGGGTAAAAAAAAAAGGATCGAATGCGAAATTTCGATTCAGCTGCTCGCACTTGGCCCAGTTGGCCTCTTGCACAATTTTTTTTTTCGAAAGATCCGTTACCGGCTTTTATTAATAAGAATGGAGGTGAAATACAACGTGTTTACAATATGAGGCTTACAATGGCACAAGCTGCGCCAGCCTCCACCTCGCCACCCCGGAATATTACAAAGTAGATTACATACTAGGAATCACACCAACTGCACTATGCCCAGCCTGTTGGCCAAGCATATTGCCCTGCGTTCTTGTGGCCAACAACAACTGCAGTCCTTTGTTCCTGGCATGAGCCCGAGTCCTTGCTTCATCTTGTACGCTGCTGAAAATCTGCTGCACAGACCTGGAGATCTTCCTGAAAACTCTACTGTTTCTTTCTCGCCATATCTCCCAGATGACTAGCATGAGCAGAGATTTAATACCTTCCTTGACAGTCTTTGGTTGTACATCGCCATGTTTAATACCCACTCTTGCAAGTTATCCGTATGAGCCCAGTTGTCCGGGGCTAAGTTTGGTGCACGGACCCAATAGGCCACCCTTTCCCAAATGCTCTTGACCACGCAGCATTCCATGAAGAGGTGGGCTGCGGTTTCTAAATTCCTTATGCATAGCTGACAGAAATACTCGTTTGGCCACCCTCGCAGCTGCAAGCGTGCCGCTGTCCAAATTCTACCTTGCATCAGGAGCCATACGAAGAACTTACATTTTGGGGGCGCTTTTGTTTTCCATGTCAGTTTCGCTATTTTACAGCTAGTGGCTCCTTCCATCTGCAAGTCATAAGCCGACTTCGCTGAATATTGGCCATCCCCCGTGTGCATCCAGATGATTCGGTCTTCCACTGACTCAACTAGCACCACATCATGAACTCTTTCTCATAAATCTATGAATTCAGCAATTAATTGCTGAGTCATATTGTAATCGATATCCCTAATCCACCTGTTTTGTGTCATCGCATCCGGCACTGATCGGTCCCTCTTGCTTGACTAGTTCGACTGGAAGTGGAGCTGCGACGCGATGTGAACGTCCGGGACCGATGCACATGTATCCCACCCATTCTCGAGTTTTCTCGTCGAGTAGAATCCGGGAAAAAGAAGGCGACGCGCAACTTGCGCCTTGTTGTTTAGTTACCCTCAAAATTCCAAGTTTTTTCACTCTCTCTCCATCACATCAATTTTTAGCCGTTTGCATGGAGTATTAAATGTAGGTTAAAAAAATAACTAATTACACAGTTTAGTTGAAAATCACGAGATAAATCTTTTGAGCCTAGTTGGTCTACGATTAGACAATATTTGCCAAATAAGACGAAAGTGGTACTATTCATCGGATTGAAATTTTTTTCAACTACGAACTCATCGTCTTCAAACGCGACGTGCGATGCACGATGACTCAACATGCAAGCGTAGTCTCCCGATGTCGAGTTTTCTTTTCACCCAAGAGGCACGACGCGTGATTTGTTTTGTTCCAGTCCCAAAATTCCACGTACGTACGTACTCGTCTTCAGTCTTCACTCGTTTCTGCTGACAAAGTGGTAAAAATGGTAATAATTGGTAACACGTACCAGTAGTCTTCAGACGAGACCCACACTTAATTCACATATACTCATCAGACTCCTCAGTCCTCAGTCATCAGCTTGGACTAGCAGACACGTTCTTTTGCTCGGGTAGTTTAGGTCCTGTTTAGTTCCCAAAATGATCCAAAAAATTTTACACGGTATCCGTCACATCGAATCTTTGACGCATGCATGAAACATTAAATGTAGGTAAAAAAATAACTAATCGCACAATTTATCTGTAAATGTCGAGACAAATCTTTTGAGCCTAGTTAGTCCATGATTGGACAAATTTTGCCAAATAACAACGAAAATGCTATAGGAATTTTTTCTAAAAAATTTTAGGATCTAAACCAGGCCTTGGTTAAAAGGTGTTCCATCAATAAGTGCTCACACCAAACCGATCTTCAGGGGACCCACGGCATATGGACCCATACGTCGGGCCTGCTCTCACAGGCTCGGAACGTAGGAATTGAAAAACATAGAAATAAAAATATATAAAAATAGTATAGGAATGCATACGGAAAACAGAGGATCGTAAAACGTAACAATATTGGGTGAAAAGGTTGTTTGGTAGGAGCATAGGAAAAATGAAGGATTCATTTTACAGGTTTTCTCTCTTTGAGGTTAGGTAGAACAAGCCGTAATGGACCATTAGTTACTAGCATCAGGATTTATTAACTCCTCGTACTTTGTGCATATTATTTTTTTTCAAAAGGTACGCGTGGATGTTAGAAATCCTGTGGAATTAAGACATAGATATGAAATCCTATGGAATAATAGGCCTCGTTTAGTTCCCAACTGACCAAATTTTACTATGCAAAAAGAAGATTTCCCGTCACATCAAAATGCCGGCACATGTATGGAATACTAAATATAGATGAAATAAAAAAAAACTAATTGCACAATTTTGTTGCACTTTACGAGACGAACATTTTGAGTCTAATTAATCAATGTTTGGACAATTATTACCAAATAAAAACAAAAATGCTATAGTGTTGCATAGTGATTTGGTCATCCCTAAATTGGAGAACTAAACAATACCATAGTAGTGCTTCGTGCCAACTAAACCATAGGATAGGAAACTTTCCTTTCACCAACAGTATTCCTCTAAAATTCCTTCAAAAATCCTGTCATCCAAGGAGCCATAAGAGGTCCACATCAGCTTCCTCCTCAAAAGCCTCCTGCCTCCCGCGTCTCAGTCACCAGAAGTCAAACTCGGACCGGTCAGCTCATTCCGCAACACCCTTCGCGTCTTGCTGTCCTGGCCCGTTGCATGCATCAGCACCTTGTTTAGTTGGTGAAGAGTTACAATTTTTTTAATTATAGCACTTTCGTTTGTATTTAACAATTAGTGTCTAATTATAAATTAATTAGACTCAAAAGATTCGTCTCGTGATTCATAACTAAAATGTATAATTAATTATTTTTTATCTATATTTAATGTTTTATACATGTATGCAAAATTTAATGTGATACAGAAAGAGTAAAAAAATTTTAACTTTAGCCTACCAACTAAACAAGGCGCAGGCCATCAGCCACGGCCACCTTCTTTTGCGAGTTGTTCCCAAATCTTTCTCCCCTCGACTCGCAACTAGCAGCGCAAAGATGCACGCGTGTCCTGCTCCCACCGTTGTCCTGCTCCTGTGCCCAACCATGCTACTGCTCGCTCTGCTAGTGCTAAACACTCCCACCACCGCTGTCGCTGCCGTAAACATGTCGACGGTGCCATGCGCGCCGGCGCCGTGCGGGAACCTCAACATCTCCTACCCGTTTTGGCTCGACGGCACGCATCAGCCGTGCTGCGGCTACAAGGCCTTCCAGGTCACCTGCGACCTGCGAGGAGCGGAAGAAGCAGGTGTATCTGAAGAACTCGTACTGGACGTACCAGATCCTGGACATCTCATACGAGAACAGCTCGTTCGTAGTCACCAACGTCAACCTGCCGGAAGACGGTTCTTATTGCGACCTCAGCACGTTCATCGGCAACGCCTCCTCCGACCTGAGCGCTGCCCCTTTCAAAATTAGCAACAGAAACCAGGAGCTGTTCTTCCTCAGCGATTGCCAAGGCCAGGCACGGCAGCTGCCTCCTCCTTGGGCGCCAGTGAATTGTGCCGCGTATAGCTCGTTCGCCTGGCTTGCTGGGAACTACAGTACCGACGACAATCCGAAGCAGTTGCCGGGGAACTGCACAGTGGCGTCATTGATGCCGGTGCTGGGATACCAGGGGGCGGTGGCGGCCGACTACGACCGCCTAATCAAGGGTGGGTTTCTCCTAGAGCACAACTACACGGCAGAGGACTGCACACCTTGCGCGCAGACAGGCGGCAAGTGCTCGGTCGACACCGGCGAGGATCTGCTGATGTGCCAGTGCTCTGACGGCGAGAACTGGTTTATTTGCGGTCAGTATATTTGTTTATGCTTACGATTCAGTGATTCCTTTTGTTTCTCTACTGTTTCCTCCATCTTGATTTGCCTGCGCTATATATATTCGACTCGATTACTCAAAAGCAACGTACGTAAGCCTGGTATTAGCAAAACACCTTATATCAACTTACCAAGCACGAAAGACAATTCTTTACTTATTAAAAAGAATCAACTAAATTGTTGATTAAGCTGTCACGCGCCGTATACAATGTCAATGGGATGCACAAGCACCCACCATTCCATTGATTTGCGATTAGAGTGTCAACCAGCATTCTCTCTTACATGCATGGTAAACTGAAAACAAGCAAAGATACTGTACATATTGAATTTTCAGGGTTACTGGACTTTGGTAATAAACAAATAACTATGTGTGCGTGTGTATGTGAGATAGAGAGGATGCTGGAAACAGTGTGTGTGACGCATAGTTTCTACCATGTGTTACGAAAACTCTGTGTTACTCAACCCACTGTAAGATTATAATCTGAGGCACGCACTCAAAAAGAAACAAAAAGAATGTGAGTGTTCTGCTTTTTTGGCAGTAGAAAATACATTTATAGCTGAACTAAATATAGCCTTAGTTGGTGTGGTAGGGGATTACCTCCACTGTGGAAAAAATCCACATTTTTAGATAGTTTATGCTTTTTACTTTTTGTGAAAACAATTTATCATACATTTATAGCTTTAATATTGATAACTTATTTTTTTGAAGGGAAGAGATTATATTAAACCGTGAGTACAATTATATCCCTATTTACATCCAAGTCCCTAGACAATATAAGAAATACTCCATCATTCCAAATTATAAGTCATTCCATGAATCTTGGAGAGTCAAAGCATCTCAAGTTTGACCAAAATTGTAGAAAGAACTATATAGATTTTTGACAGATGAAGAATCTAATGATGCTTCATTGGCATCATAAATGTTACTATATTATCATATAAATTTAGTCAAACTTGAGATGCTTTGACTCTCTAAGATTCTTGGAGTGACTTATAATTTGGGACGGATGGAGTATATAGTAGAGCATGTGCAGAGACCAGAGCCCCCTAATGACCAAAGTCCAGTAATTTGGAGGGACGAACAAGATCTAGCCAACGTACTCCCTCTCCATTCCAAAATTTAATATATTTTGACTCTTCTAACCATAATGTATATCTAGATCTAAAAGTTATATATCTAAAAAAAGCAAAATGACATACATTATGGAATGGAGGGAGTAGAAGAAACGTTGAGGTACGCGGTCCAAACTCCAGACTAGGCATGATGGCGGTGGTGTTCTCTATCGTCATCATCTAACAGATTTAATCAAAACACGGCCAAACATGTTTCTTCAATCAATTAAAGACTCGAACATCACCCTTTTTGAATATCACACCTTGTAAGGAACATCCGCCTAAAACGTGGGAAGTTTTAGGCCATCTCCAGTGGTAGGAAAAAAAGTGACTCATAGTCCTAGCTGGATCATGATGAATCGAACCATACCACTGCACCAATCGAATCATTCAAGGAGAGACAAATAACCAACTCTTGTTCTTGCATCGATTCGTCCTGATTTAAAAAATCAGAATGGACGAAGTTTGCATGGAAAGTAGGTATTAGAAGAGAGAACGTGTGCGAGGTTTGCATTTTTTTTATTTGTATATGTGCGGCCAGATGGTAGAAAGAGTTGACTTACCACCGGACAGAAGCATTAGTCAAACCAAACATCATACGTGTGTCTGCTTTTTTACCCAATGAACCGACTCACGACTGGCGATGCTCTGGTTGCCAGAGAGGAATTGCTATTGCTGCCAAGCTTAAAAATGACTAGGCCACTGGTGAGTCGTCAAGCAGGCCCGAGGGAGGAGGCAGATGCAGGGGCGCGAGGTGGGCATGCAGGTGGTGGTGTTGTTGCTAGCGGTGGGCTTGGCCAGGGCGGGGAAGCGGGCACGAATTTGGCTATTGGGACGTGCTTTGATGGCACATGATGGTGGAGGAGAAAGGGTCAAGGGTGCACATAAAACTAGATTAGAATGCTCGAGCTGAACTAGAGGAGAAAGTCACATTATGTACTTATGATGTCATAGTCGGCAAATCCTCCTCGCAAATATGGGAGAGTCCATGCATTGAACCGACAAATCCCATCCTCGGTTGGTGGAAACACCTGCGGGCATCAGGGCACTCACAATGCAAGACTATATCATAGAGTCCAAAACTATTTATTACACCTTATTTATGGTATTTTGCTGATGTAGCAACATATTTATTGAAGAAAGAGAAAGAAAAAACAAGACTCCAAGTCTTATTTAGACTCTAAGTCCACAATATTCGAGGTAATAAATAGCTTTAGACTCTATGATAGAGTCTGAGTGCCCTCATGGTCTGGCCAACAGCGGAGTGGTTTGAACACCCTCTTCGCATCGGTATCGTGGCAACTATAGAAAGAGAGAATGCAAGATGCTTCCGAAGTTTGTACATGACGTCGCAAGCTCTGCTCCTGATGGTCAAGGCCAAAGCCGATCAATGGATACAGGTGGGAGTGGTAGGACTTAGTTGCTTAGCTACTGGCAGGGGCAGATCAACTAATGTGGTGAGGTCTAGCTTTGTTGCCTTGTGGGTAACTAGTTATTGAGATCATCCCGAGTAATTAATTCACAGTCTGATAAAAAAAAGTTCACAGAGATACCATTGGTCATATATTCAACAGCATAGAAAAATATGAAAGCTTCGAGTGATGATCTCTAAAAAAAAATGGAGAAAGCTTAGAGTGAATAGCTTAGACGTTCAATGTTTTGAACTTGGAATTCTTCCACCGTTTCAGTATCTTGACATTTTTGCCACAGTTGGTTGATGTCCTTTGTTTTCTATCCTGTTGCATGCTACCTGACTTTTTTTTTCTTACTTCTAAAATACTATTGGATCACACTTCAACCAGTGAGTAGTGTCATCACCCATACAATCTCTATGCCGCAAACATTAACACCATGCTTTTTTTTAAATCTTACTAGTTAGGCCTGGTTTAGTTCCTAAAAATTTTTAGGTTCACCCATCACATCGAATGTTTGGACACATGCATGGAGTATTAAATATAGACGAAAAAACTAATTGCACAGTTTAGTTGAAAATCGCGAGATGAATCTTTTAAGCCTAATTAGTCCATGATTAGCCTTAAGTGCTACATTAACCCACATGTGCTAATGATGGATTAATTAGGGTTAATAAATTCGTCTCGCAATTTCTAGATGAGCTATGTAAGGGCAGTCCCAATGGTGCATTGATGATGGTTTCTATCCTCATTAAATGATTTGCCACGTAGGTAAAATACTGACATGGCAACGTAATTAATGAAGAAAGAGAGCAAAAATCATAGAAATGGTTTCTTCATGAAGAAATCAGGTCTACTCTTGATCCAATGCACCAAGAAACCATGAAATCATCACTGGGGAGAAACCACCAGTTTCTAGGGAGCTCGTGTCGCACTCCCATTAGAGGAAGAAGATAGAGTTAGGAGGAGAAAGAAAAAATAATTATTACTCATAGAAACTATGGGTTGGAAAGCAGTATTTTTTTGGTGCGGTATCCTATGTTATAGAAACTACTAGTTTGACTGCCCTAATTAGTTTTTTTATTAGTATCCGAAAACTCCTTCCGACATCCCATAAAACATCTGATGTGACATCCAAAATTTTTGTTTTCGCTACCTAAACACAGCCTTAATACATTTCGGTTGCACACGTTCTACGGTATCTCATCTTTTCTATTAAAACACATTCCTAAGACATGAAAGTCAAGCTGAGAAAATTCTACTCCTACTAAACAGTGCCGTATTAAGACATATTCTCGTTGACTACACTCTGTATCATGAATATCCCTCGTAATCAAGTGGCTAATGTCACGCAAATCGGCTCCTCTCTCCACCCGCTATCTACCTCCTCAACGATAATCCATCCTGACAAGCCACAAACAAAATGGCATAGATAAACCGCGAGCGTCCATACTCCTTTCGGCAGTTGCTCCGACCTCGACACCATGGACCTGTTTAGTTTCCAGAAAATTTTGCAAAATTTTTCAGATTCTCCATCATATCAAATCTTTAGACACATGCATGAAGCATTAAATATAGATAAAAAATAAAACTAATTACATAGTTTAGACGAAATGGACGAGACAAATCTTTTAAGCCTAATTAGATCATGATTGGACAATATTTGCCGAATAACAACGAAAAGGGCTACAGTGCCGTTTTGCAAAAAAATTTTGCATGTAAACGCAGCCCATAATGCACGCTCCGGCCGTGGTAGCACTGGCGCTCCTGCCTCTGCTCGCCGCCGCACTGGACGCGAACTGCGCGCCGGCGTCGTGCGGGAACCTGTGGATCTCGATCAGGTGCCCGTTCTGGCTGCTCGGCCAGCAGGCTACCTACTGCGGCTACCCGTCCTTGGGCATCGCGTGCGACGACCCGACCAGCGGCGCGCCGCCCGTGCCGAACGGCTCCTACCTCCGCGTGCTGGACATCCACTACGGCAACAGCTCCGTGGTGGCGTTCCACGCCAGCCTGGCCGACGACCCCACCGGCGGCTGCCGCGCCACCAGGTTCAAAGTGTCCGCCACGCTCGCGCTGTCGTCGCTGCTCGCCGTCAGCCGCGCCAACTGGGAGCTCCTCCTCTGCTCCAGCCTCCAACTGCTCGCGGACGCCGCCCGCGGGGTCGGTTCCGATGAACTGCACAGCCACAGGCCCCTCCCCCGCCCCGTGGCTCGTGTACCTGAGCCGCCGGAGGTACGAGACCGGCGGGGGCCCCGTGCGGGATCGGACACGACGTCGTCGACGGGTTGTAAGTACTCGACCGTGCCGGTGCTGCCCGGGTCGCCGGAACTGAGAGCGCTCGGCGAGTACGCGAGGCTCGTGAGGCGCGGGTTCCTGATGGAGTGGACCGTGCCCGGGGATTGCGCGGCGTGCAACGCGAGCGGAGGGCAGTGCCGGCACGATGGCGGCGTCGATGCGTTCAGGTGCCTCTGTCCCGACGGCCTCCTGCAGCCGGCGACGTGCGCGCGCGGTGAGTTTACTGATCCCGCGATTCGTACTAACCTTGCATAACTACAAGGGGGGAATGGCTCGTTTTTTTCACTGGAACAGACAAAAAAGAATTAGCTTGAACAGACTAGTGTAAAAATAATTTATGGGGCCAAATTTAGTTAGATGACTAGATAGATGATTGATCATGCATATAATTGACTGCACATCAACGCGTAGCCGCCGATCCAAATTAGTCTGACAAATGCTGAAATCCTACCTACAAAATACTAGTGGTTTTCTGTTACCTGCCATGCATCAATTTGACCACCAATGTCAGCGCATGAACGCCAATGCGAGAGACATTACGTGCCAACCGTCCAAATGTCTATCCATTGATCAAACCATTAGTCTGTTCAAAGGCGAACAAAGCCATACACGTTTGGGATGGGTATTTCTGTTCCCTTTGGCAGGTTCTGTCTTTTACTTTTGAAAAGCTCGTGGGCGAAATGAGAAACGATGACAGTTGACGCCATCACAACAACCTTGAGGCATCTGCCATCGATCACTGCCATTCTGTTTTACTTCGTAGAAAAAAGTCAGATAAGCATATGGACTGGTCTAATATTTCTGCTGATTTTCGTCGTCATCTCCCGCGCGCCTTCTGTTTGACAATCTGATCTCACAGAACTCACATTTCTTTCCTGTACCTCTCTGCCTCCAACTCTCTCTTTCTTTTCCACCTTCTTTTATATAATCCCGCTCGCTGATTGACAGCTAATACAGTACTATGGTTAATGTGTCAACTGGAAAAAGCTTGTTTCACTGTACTTTGGATAAATCTAGTACCAACGTTTCAGAATGGAAGTAAAGGATAGGGACTCGACCAATTAATTTTTTTTGGTGATCACGCCTAAGCGCGTATTTCATTAAGCAGAATAGAGTTTTGTTACAAGTCGAAGGTACGGTAACACCATGGTTACCACTGCCTTCAGCTCACCAAATGACACAGGGTTTTGATTACATGATAAAACATTTTGCGACTTAGCGAACTAACGTACTGTAGCCTACGCCACGTCAATGCCCAACCCAGCCAAGTCAAGATCCATGGCTGCTAGGTCGAAGTCCCCTTTGAAAAGGATCTGCAGGGCTTGCTGCTTCCTTGTCGACATGTGATGGAAGGCGGCCTTGAACTTGCTTTCAATCTCCAAGTCGGCAGCATCCTCCTCGACGGCAATGCCAAGCTTCTTCAACAACACGTTCTGGGCCTGCCTGGTGGCGTTCGCCACCCGCGGCCTGGCAGCGATGCGGCCACTGCGTCGCAACGAGTCGACGGAGACCGGTGTCCTGGAGCGGCGCAACCGTGGCCTCTTGATGAGTGGTGTCTGCAACGGCAGGCAAACCAGGGCCTCCAGCTCGTCCTGGACCGTAGCAGCAGAAGCAGCAGCACCGGCAGCAGCAGGCACCCCGACAGCCGAGCTATCAACAGCAGATGCGAGGCCATCACTTGGTATCTGGCTCTCAAGCTCCACCACGTCGGAGTGCATGGTGGTAGTAGCATCGCCCCTTATAGGACCGCCCAGGACCGTGGGTGGTGATCCCCCAACCTGCTCCAGCTCCAGGAGTCCTGGCGAAGTTTGGCCTAAGCCGCCCTCGTCAGGACCTGAGAGACACAGGTCCACTGTCGTAGGCACCTCCGACACTGCCTGGCTTGTGAGACCTGCCTCCACCTCAACCAGCATGGGATCGAAATCCCGACGCTGAACCTCGGAGCAACTGTCCACAGCGGGCTCAGGCTCCTGGAGCCCCACTTGTGCCTTCAACTCACCTCCCTGCCTAGCAATGCAAGAAAGGTCCCGGGCCGCATCCACAGATACATTGAATTTCAAAGAAAGGTGCGCCAGGAACTCCTCAGGTGTGGCGCCAGCAAGCGCGACAAGAACAAAGGAGAAGTCCTCACCAGAATTCGCGAGGTTCATGCCCCTCTGGACGACGAAGGCCTCCACCCTGGGATGGTTAACAACAACACCCAGAGGTGGAGCTACCGGTAGGCTGCGGAGCTGCTGCGGCGACGAAGACGATGCGGTCGGCCGCTGCACAGGGCGGGGCTGCCGTTGCAGCGACACTGGCGACGACATTGTCAGCGCATGTCGTGAGGCGTCGCGATCTCCCAGACGACGCACCTTGCCCTCCCCAACAGGGCGCCTCGCCGCCGAGGCCGAAGGCGTGTGCGGCAGTGGAAGGCCAAGCTTGCACGCCCTAGCCCCGATGACCGGTATCTCGGCAACGGAGGCAACGCGACGGGGAGCGACATTGAGCGGCGACGTGGTCACGCGCGAGGCAGTTGAAGCAGCGACCCACAAGCTCCGGGGGGACCGGACGACGGTGCTTGGGTGCGGCTACCCCCGTCCCGCGTCGTTGGCGACGACCCACGACAGTTAGGAAACCATCTGCATCGACATTGGACCCACGACACGGCCACCGAACCACGTCAGGCACCGACGTCCGCCGCCGCGGGCCAAGCCGCAGGGACACCGGAACCCTCGCTACCTGCTGCGGGCCAAGGCGACGCTGCGCGGGCACTCGCGTGGGCTGCGGCGGTGGTAGGGCACTGGACCTGCGCCGCTGACGCCGTCGTTGACGCTGCTTCCCCCCTGTAGGCAGCCGGTGGGCACCATCCACGGCAGCAACAGTCCGCGTCGCAGTCACAACCCCGGCAGAAGGCGAAGGCCTGGCCCGAAGAGCTTTGCGAGCAACGTCCAGGTACGACGGGCGCGAGGCAACAGGAGCGGACTCGTCGTCTGAGCTGTCCGCGACGGGGTCAGCATCCGCCCAGCGCCTAGCCTTCGAGCGCCCCACCGAGCTGCCTTCGGGATGGAAGGGGGCAGCGTGGGGGGAGAGGGATGATGGCCTCGGAGATGGGCCGCCAGCCGGCAGCAGCGTCGACGGCGACAGCAACGGCACCCGCGCCGCGGGCATGACGCAGGGGCTGATAGTGGTGGACGCCTGGGCGAGAACCGCAACGTCTCCATCGTCTTCGTCGTCGCCTTCCTCGTCGAGGACGTCCTCGACGATGACCTCATCCTCGGGCAGCTCTGTCGTCGACTTGGGCACGCCCCCCACACCCGAGGACCCATAGGGCGCGGCGCGAGGTTGGGGCAGCGTCGGCGGCGCCGGGCGGGCAGAGAGGGTGGTGGAGGAGAGAGCCGACGGCGTCGGCGGCGCCGGGCGGGCAGCCGCAGCCAAGGACCCGTCCAGGGGGGGCGTCCTTTCCGCACGCAGCGTCGGTGGCTGCCGGCTCCGGGGAGGTCTCCGGCAGGGAGTGGTAGCGGGCGGCGCCGTCGAGCCCGCCATGGGAGCTGGAGGTGGCCGACGGGGCTGGGGAAGCCACCGGCGAGCTGGGGTCCGAGTTCCCCGAAGAACTCCACCCATGGAATGGTAGATCAGGAGCCGGGGAACTTGGATCTGAGGTTGGAATGGAGGGAGGGGGGCTGTGGAGGGAGATCGGCGCGGGGGATGGAGGAGCGGCGTCGCCGTCGCCTGGAAGGGGAGACGGGTCGGGGGGCTCCAACGGCTCCATCCAGGGTTACTCGACCAATTAACAAGGATAGCAAGATGCAAACTTGTTAAGGGGCACCAAGTCATCAATAGACACAACCTTCTAGCGACGTGTAAACCACGCCAGTTCAAAATTTGTGTGATTGTCGTTCAAAGTCAAAATTGACACTGTGATACAACTGCCGATTGTGTGTTTATGTGAGATTACGAGGGTTTGTACGTAGTGGACCAACATATTAATCTTATAGAGTTCATATCATGGCCCAATATTTTATATGAAGCGAGGACGAAAGTGGAGTGGCTTGGTGAAAGTGTATGGTCTACGCAACATGACCTTCGTGGACACGGTTGCATGCCAGACGGGGGCGCGGACATATGGCACATTGCACGTGTTTGGCTTAGTGTGGTTGCATAGCGTTGCATAAGTGCCAGCACTAGACAGTGACATATGTGTTAGAGAACTGTTGTGGTTATCTTTTGCCTAGTTACGTGCATGTTAGTCTGATGAGGAGGTCGATCCCATTAGGCAGGAGGGATGTATGTGACATATTGATCTAGTTTGAATTAGGCCCATGGTTGGATGGTGGTGTGACATTGTGGATATTTAAGTTATATCTCGGTGGTTAAGGGTTGGTTAGACATATGGCTTCCAGAGTTTCGTATCGCTAACTCCGAGATAACCCATTTTTACAAAGTGAGGACAAAAGTGTTAATGTGCTATATTATATACGTATGTGGGTAGCAAATTTCAAAGTGTGTTAGAAAGTGCGTTGGGTGCTCATATAAGTCGAAATCATGATTTTATCATGCACTTGATGATACAATCTTTGTTGATCGGGTAGATTTTACTATTTCATTGTTT